>OY757020.1:40995076-41225257 GCA_963580285.1 Lucinisca nassula
ATCCTAAATGTTTGCGGCCAGCAGAGGCTCTGGCGAGTCTGCTCTCATCGGTTCATCCTACATGTTTGCGGCCAGCAAAGGCTCTGGCGAGTCTGCTCTCATCGGTCTATCCTACATGTTTGCGGCCAGCAAAGGCTCTGGCGAGTCTGCGCTTATTATATACACTTTTTTTTTTCTTTCTTTTTTTTGGGGGGGGGGGGGGGGTGGGGGGGTTACTAACCTTTCAAGATTATTTTACTTTAGGCCCGTATATCGAGTCAATTGTTAATCAGAGGTGGCCGATACCGGGTTACCTGGAGAAAACCAACCTCGTCATGGGACCCCGGGGGGGGGGGGGGGGGGGGGGGGGGGCAAGCCATGCTCGACCCACAGCGGTGAGATGCAAGAAGAAGGCCAAAAGACAATTTTTTCCCAACGGCTACCCAGCAAGCAGAAAACAGCGGGCCTACGCCGGCGCGACAGCTGACGGAACGGGGAAATATCGCTTTCAGGCGCGGAATGTGACCCGATGTCCCCCGTCAAGAATCAAAATAACGCATATTTATCATATGACGTCAAGGGCTTCCATGGTCTAGTGGATAAGAGCGCTGACTCTTAATCATTAGATCACTCACCGCTGTGGTTTGAGCCTGGCTCGAGTCACATGTGAGAAGCCAAAAATCATATGACGTCACGTCTGAGAATGCAATTACGCCATGAATTAAATTCCGTTATCCACTTGTGGATTTAATAAGCAAATTAGTTAGATACGCCCCTTAACATTACATGTGCGACGTTGCGTTTACTAATGGCGGAATATTGGTGCTTTTGTAACAACATCGTGAATTTTGATTTGTTTGATTTGAGGTTTAACGTCCCCGTCAACACTGTAAAGGTCATTTTGGAGACGTTGCTTCCAATTTTGTGGGACTTTTACCCTAGATTGAGATGAAATGACATCTCAAGCCCTGTCGCCCAATGAAACCAATAGGGTTTATTAGCATGGACGGTCCGCCTCGCACCGCGGTTCCTGGACAGGCTTAGATCCTCTAAGCGGTTTACCAGTACTAGTGTGCGGGCCGGATTCAGCTCTGCGTGGAAGCATCGTGCAGCCCATATATTTCTTCAAGCCCCTATGGGCGGGGGCGAAACAACATCGTGAATACAATGTATTTTAAATGTCATATAATAGATAGAATCGTGAGTCAGTGAGTGTTTGAGTTTTACGTCCCACCAACAGCTAAGGTCATACGGGGACGGGATCTCGGTTTAAAGACTCATCCGAAAGTCTGAAGAAGCCCGGGATCGATCCTGCGACCCCCGGTTTACAAGGCTAGATAGAATCGTGCTCATGTATTATTGAATTTATTAAACTCGTTGAGGAAAAGGGATAAAATGCACGGCGAAGCCTCACAATTGATCCCCTTTTCCTCAACTCGTTTAAATAATACATGAACACTCTACATAAGATCCTCTGTGGTTAAATAAAATAACAATACATCAATTTTCGATGCCGACTGAGAATTTCTGGGCTCAGCGAATAAAGTCGAAAACTCGGTAAAACTTGCGTTAGATTTTATGTGTCATCATCTGTAACACTTTTGCTTTAACCCTTTCTGTACCAAATGGAATCTTCCTCCTTATATATAGCAGGAGTCCATTTCAAAATTTAGGGGTGTTAGGTTGTGTATTCTTCAAAATTTGTTCGAAAATGACTGAACTTTTTGCAAACAGTGTAGGCCCTGATCAGACGCCGCGTTCTGCGGCGTCTGATCTGGGCCTGCACTGTTTGCCGACTACCCGTTTTAGGGTTTTCGGTACAAAATGGGTCAATAGACTAATCATCGAAATAAAAAATTAATATTATAATTTATTCTGTTCTACTGACCCAGAGAATATCGTCGTACATCAGATTTGGTAACAGAACCCCTAATGAATGTAAAACCAATGATTTAATTTGTGACACTGACATACATTTCATTCCAGAATTTGTTGAGAGCTTGTAACACCATTCTAAATGTTGTTTTACTGTTTATTAAAATTTATGTACAGTAAAATATCCCGCTATTAAGACCACCAAAAATTGAGACTTATTCTGCTTTAAGAAGCTTATTTAGAAAGGTTCTGTTGATCTTTCTTTGTGTTTTCTGCATACAGTGTCCTGTGGTCAGAGACCACCTTTGGGACTGTTCAAAAGTGGTCTTAAAAGACCACCTTTTGAACAGTCCCAAAGGTGGTCTTAATATAGGAATTTTACTGTATTCTCCGATGCTTTGGCGTCTTAAGGGCCAATCGCGAGAATACAGTGTCATTACAATTTTTGTCTATCTTAAACAATAAGGCTTGACATTCCATGTGAATCATCCGCTGGGCAGATGATTCACATGGAATGTCAAAAATTATTGATAGGGCCGTATGGGGCGCCGTTTTACTATTTATACCCTATTTATAGATATCCATTATTCATAAATCGATCTGAATTATGGATATCCATAAATCGAATTATGGATATCTATTATTCGATTTATGGAAATCTATGATTCGAAAAATTGATATCCATTTTATTCGGCTGATTCATGGATATCATTAATTCGAATTATGGATGTCCATAAATCTAATTATGGATATCCATAATTCGATTTATGGATATCATTTATTCAGATCGATTTATGGATATCCATAATTCGATTTATGGATATCATTAATTCGAATTATGGATATCCATAATTCGGTCCATTTATGGATATCACTAATTCGATTTATGGATATTCATAATTTGTCTTCGAAAATAAAAACAATAAGTAATGATTGAAACCAAAAGCTTTTGCGGGCAATTATGGATATCCATAATTCGAAATATGGATATCATTAATACAGCCCGGTTTATAGATATCCATAATTCGATTTATGGATATCTATAATTCGAATTATGGATATCCATTATTCGGCTGATTTTATGGATATCCATAATTCGAATGGATATCCATAAATAGAATTATGGATATCAATAAATATGGATTAAATGGTAAAACGACACCCCAAAGGGCCGGACTATCAGACAGGGAAGAAAAATAGTAGATCAATAAGGGTTTACTTTGTAAATTGGAAACCTTTCAATACTAATTACTTCACGTGCAGCATCAGTACATTTTATCATTAAAGTATCCCTGGTCCCGAGGTTATAAAACCTTTTTCATGCTCAACTCACTTGAGCATGAAATTTGTCCTGCTCAGAAATTTTAAAATGCCAACAATTGTTGGCATTTTAAAATTTGTGAGCAGGACAAATAACATTCTCTGCTATCTGAGAAAGGAAAAATCGCTCAACTTCTTAGTTTTTTTTTATTTTTATGAGCACCACACGTTCCATGCTCAGCTGAGTTGAGCATGAAAAAAGTTTTATAACCTCGGGGCCTGGTTTCAAGATCATTTTTACACTTGTAACATACAACGCATGCATACGCACGCATGAACGAACGAACGATAGCTCTCTTTCTCTCTCCCTCTCTCTCTCTCTCTCCCTCTCTCTCTCTCTCTCTCTCTCTCTCTCTCTCTCTCTCTCTCTCTCTCTCTCTCTCTCTCTCTCTCTCTACTGAATCAAGAAGGGCAGTTTTCAGTGTTCGAGAACTGTGCACTGTACTGGTTACCTAAAAGTGTTGACTGGGCCATAAAACTCCGAAAATACAAACAAACCATGTCACCTGTCACCACATTCAGTTAAAAGGGCATAAGAGGTCAGGTCAGTAGACGGCCAAGCAGACGAGATTATTATTACAAAAGAAAAAAGAAACATTTATCAAGATATTAAATGCAAGCGGGTTAATGTGACCAAAGAAAAATATGCAAATTTTGAAAATTACAATTTCATCAAAATTTCAAACATGTTGTAGCCCCCTGCAATCTTGCCACAGGCGAGACTCCTTTGATCATCATCATCATCATCATCATCATCATCATCACCGGATTTTTTTATTAACGTGAAGTTGAAAAGTTTGCAAGAAGATGCAGCAAACGACATAAACAGACGACATTTTTAGTTTGGCGCGTTATGGTTAAACTGCGTTCTGGTGCAACATTACGTTAACACATCCGTGTGATATAGTCCATTTTTCAAATTTTTCCTGATGAAAATTTGTGAAAATTTTATTTATACTATAAACATAGGTTTTGGGTGCTCGATAGAACCGCCTCATTGTGTACCCACAACCTATGTCTTGGAGCAGAAATAAGGAAAATAATGTTTACTCCCGTAAACCCCAGTTTTCTCTATATAAAGTGGGGTTTAAGAGGGTTTTGGTTTCACGGACTTGTTCACGTGATGATAAAAAGGGGTTTGAGCTATGAAAGTACGCAAACCGAAGCACATATTAATCATTAGATAGCTAAAAGACAACATTCATTTTTTTTCTATTTTTTTTTCTTTTCAGAGAACAAAGCCTTGCCAGTTCATACTAATCATCTGCTTGTGATGTCAAGCATTATTTTAACCCTTCTCTTGCTGAATATTCATTTTAGCCACACCCATCTCTGACTTTGAACCAATCAGATTACTTGATGTAATTTATTCCTACAAATTCATAAACTGAATGTCAAACAGTGTAGATCCTGATCAGATGGCTTCTTCAGAAGCCATCTGATCTGGATCTACACTGTTTCCAAAGATATGGGTTGTCGTGAACAGCATGATAAGAGTTAAATAGAAAACTAGGAAATTTTGAAAATTATGTCTGATTTTCACTGAAAAATAAGAAACAAAGTCCCGTTTTTTGACAAAATACCGTTTTCAATAGTCGTGACTAGCGTTTCAAATGGCTATTGTGTTTGTTTTGTTTGTTTTGAGGTTTAACGTCCCCATCAACACTATATAGGTCATTTTGGAGACGTTGTTGCCAATTTAGTGGGACTTTTACTCGACATTGAGATGAACTGACATTTCAAGCCCTGTCACCCAATGAAACCAATAGGGTTTATAAGCATGGACGGTCCGACTCGCACCGCTTTGCCTGGGCACGGTCCGACTCGCGCCGCTTTGCCTGGGCATGCTTACAACCTCTAAGCGGTTTACCAGTACTCACATGCTGTTGGTTTCAGCTGTGTGTGGAAGCACCATGTAGACCATCTATTTCTTCAAGCCCCAATGGGCGGGAGTGGTCCTAGTTTTGGTACGTATTAGGATGACACACCCCTGTGACATTGTGAGTTCGAAATGACGAACATTAGTGATACACGTCATAATTCTCCCGCAAACATAGATTGTGGCTGCTTGTTTGAACCGCCTCACTAGGGCGGCTAAAACGAGCACTCAGAATCTTTATAATCATGATCAACTGTCGTATAAAAAAGTGGCAACCCAGCTCATACTGTCTGATTAGTATCTTGTAGTCGTCTAAAATCGGGTTTCGGTTTCTGCATTTCTCTGACCCATATTTAGGCTTATGGGAGTGCTGATACTTCGAACTACAGGGGAACTTCATTGAGTCGAACACTGATTGCTCATTTCACTTCAGTAGCGAATTCCCAAAGAAATTTTCCCATGATTCCAGATAAGAAATAGTAGGATAGAATTTAGGTAGATTTTCTTATGTCATCTTAAAGGGGTATATTGTGTGTACTCATTAGAATCGCCTCAACGAGGCCCGTTGAGGCGATTCTAATGAGTTCACACAACATATCTATATTTGTAGATACATCACACAATACCTGTATCTCTAAATTATTCCCAATTGCCTCCTGATCTGTGTTATGATCAACCCTCAAGGGCTCGAGCCATACCCGTCTACAAGAAATTTCCAGAGCCCAAGTTGTGTTTTGGCAGCGGAAGCTCGATAATGTATTCGAACTAGTGAAGTTCCAAGAACCATTGAAGATCGACATGGTGTTCCAAGTACTAAAGCTCTTAGAATCAATTATCGACATAGTGTTCGAACTAATGAAGTTCTCAAAATCAATGAGAATGATTGATTGATTTGAGGTTTAACGTCTCCGTCAACACTGTATAGGTCATTTTGGAGACGTTGTTTCCAGTTTTGTGGGACTTTTACCCGACATTGAGATGAAATGACATCCCAAGCCACCCTGTCGCCCAATGAAACCAATAGGGTTTATACGCATGCACAGTCCGACTCGCATTGCTTTGCCTGGGCAGGCTTAGTTTACCAGTACTCGTGTGCGGTCGGTTTCAGCTCTGGGTGGAAGCATCATGCATTTATTTCTTCAAGCCCCGAAGGGCGGAGGCCGTCAGAATCAATGAGGACTGACGCGGTGTTCGAACTATTAAGTTCTTAGAATCAAGGAAGTTCATCCTGGAATTCCACCCATTTAAGTACCTAGAATCAACGATGGACATAGTGTTCGAACTATTGAAATTCTTAGAATCAATGAAATTCATCTTGGAGTTCGACTCATTGAAGTACCCAGTATCAACGATGGACATGGTGTTCGAACTATTGAAGTTCTAAGAATCAAAGAAGATCGACATGGTGTTCAAACTATCGTAATTCTCAGAATCAATGGAGTTCATCATGGAGTTCGACCCATTTAAGTACCTAGAATCAACAAAGGACAAAGTGTTCGATCTTTTTAAGTTATCAGAATCAATGAAAATTGACACGATATTCGCACTATTGAAGTTCTTCACTGAAGATCGACATGGTCTTCGAACTATTTAAGTTCTTAGAATCAATGAAGTTCATCATGGTGTTCGACCCATTGAAGTACGGACATGGTGTTCGAACTATTGAAGCTCTTAGAATCAATGAAAATCGACATGGTGTTCGAACGATTTAAATCTGACTGTAACTGCAGTACTTACTTCATTTTACAACCTTCAAACATGCCCGTCTTGATGAAAGACGGGCACACAACTGTCGTATAAACCCCAGAGTGTCCGGAATACACCATTTCGTAGTTGAGGACTTCAGTAAACCCAACCACTCCAAACTTTGACGCGGAGTAATCGCAGAGTTTGTTCAGTCCCATGATTCCCGCTGAGCTGGAGATATTCACAATATGACCGTGGTTGTGTCGCAGCATCGAAGGAAGGAAACATTTTACAGTCTGTAACAAATATCATGCTTACATCAATATATTTACATTTCCAGTCTAAAGTCTAATGTAAACCAATAGAAAACAATTGCGTTCATACTTCCATAAACGCATCGAATCATATGATTTTCAGCAAAGTTTACATGAACACCTTCGGGGCTCATTTACATTGCACGCGACCCACTGCGTTCATACTTCGATGAACTGCAGAAAAATAAATTTCATTTCTTAAATGGAGAAACCCAGCATGCACTCACTGTGGAATCAACGTAAACACAACGTTGGTTAAACGTTGATTCAGTGTCGAATCAACGTTGAGTGTCTGCCGGAAAGCTTCAACGGTTCGAATGGCGATGGCTCGAGCTTCATGAAAACACGCCTATATAATTATTTCAGTCCCCTTAAACCCCAGTTTTATAGCAAAACAATGGGTTTACTCGGATATACATTATTTTTCTTATTTCTGCTCAAAAACATAGATTGTGGGTACTCGTTAGAGCCGCCGGCGAGGCGGTTTTAACGAGCTCAAAAAAGTTAGCAGGATGGCAGGACAGCAGGATGAAACATGTTAAGTTAACAGGATGGCAGGACAGCAGGATGAAACATTAAGTTAGAAGGATAGCAGGACAGCAGGATGAAGCATAATAAGTGAACAGGATGGCAGGACGGCAGGATGAAATATTTAGTCAGCAGGATGGCAGGACAGCATGATGAAACTAATAATTGAGGAGGATGGAAGAACAGCAGGATGAGAACTTGTTCTGAATTTCAAAATCTATACAACCATGTTATTGGCACCAAACTAGAAATCAAATTTAGCCCCCTCCCGTCTTTAAAGCGTACGGCCGCGAATACCCAATTTTCGTCCTGCCACAAATTCATCCAGATGAAAAATTATTTCAAATCACAAAACTTTTCCCATCATGTTGTAGGCTACAAAAGTCTATGTAAGAAAGTGGTAATGAAATTTGGCTCCTATCAGCATTTAAAGCGCACGGCCGTGAAAACTCAATTTTCATCCTGCTGGAAATGCAACATTAATTTTCATCCTGCTGAACGTGTCAAGTTAGCAGGATGGCAGCACAGCAGGAAGAGAAGTTCTTCTGAATTTCAAAATATTTACCACCATGTTGTAGGCACCTAAAAACTATGTAAGAAACTAGAAATCAAATTTAGCCCTTTCCCGTCTTTAAAGCGTACGGCCGCGGAAACCAAATTTTCGTCCTGCCACAAATACACCCAGTTGAAAAACGGTTTGAAATCACAAAACTTTTACCATCATGTTGTAGGCAACAA
The DNA here is from genome assembly GCA_963580285.1 of Lucinisca nassula. NCBI lineage: Eukaryota > Metazoa > Mollusca > Bivalvia > Lucinida > Lucinidae > Lucinisca > Lucinisca nassula. Next base: position 41,003,396 of record OY757020.1, read on the forward strand.
AAATCTATGTAAGAAAGTGGAAATTAAATTTGGCTCCTATCAGCGTTTAAAGCGTACGGCCGTGAAAACTCAATTTTCATCCTGCTGGAAATGCAACATCAATTTTCATCCTGCTGAACCTGTCAAGTTAGCAGGATGGCAGCACAGCAGGATGAGAAATTCTTCTGAATTGCAAAATATTTACCACCATGTTGTAGGCATCTAAAAACTATGTAAGAAATAGCCCTTTCCCGTCTTTAAAGCGTACGGCCGCGAAAACCCATTTTTCGTCCTGCCTAAAATTCACCAAGATGAAAAATTGTTTCAAATCACAAAACATTTACCATCATGTTGTAGGCAACAAAAATCTATGTAAGAAAGTGAAAATTAAATTTGGCTCCTGTCAGCGTTTAAAGCATACGGCCGTGAAAAAACTATTTTCATCCTGCTGGAAATGCAACATCAATTTTCATCCTGCTGAACCTGTCAAGTTAGCAGGATGGCAGCACAGCAGGATGAGAAATTCTTCTGAATTGCAAAATATTTACCACCATGTTGTAGGCATCTAAAAACTATGTAAGAAACTAGAAATCAAATTTAGCCCCTTCCCGTCTTTAAAGCGTACGGCCGCGAAAACCCATTTTTCGTTCTGCCACAAATACACCCAGATGAAAAATTGTTTCTAATCACAAAACATTTACCATCATGTTGTAGGCAACAAAAATCTATGTAAGAAAGTGGAAATTAAATTTGGCTCCTATCAGCGTTTAAAGTGCACGGCCGTGAAAACTCAATTTTCATCCTGCTGGAAATGCAACATCAATTTTCATCCTGCTGAACCTGTCAAGTTAGCAGGATGGCAGCACAGCAGGATGAGAAATTCTTCTGAATTTCAAAATATTTACCACCATGTTGTAGGCACCTAAAAACTATGTAAGAAACTAGAAATCAAATTTAGCCCTTTCCCGTCTTTAAAGCGTACGGCCGCGGAAACAAAATTTTCGTCCTGCCACAAATACACCCAGATTAAAAACGGTTTCAAATCACAAAACTTTTACCATCATGTTGTAGGCAACAAAAATCTATGAAAGAAAGTGGAAATTAAATTTGGCTCCTATCAGCGTTTAAAGCGTACGGCCGCGAAACCCCATTTTTCGTTCTGCCACAAATACACCCAGATGAAAAATTGTTTCAAATCACAAAACATTTACCATCATGTTGTTTTGTTTGTTTGTTTGATTTGAGGTTTAACGTCCCCGTCAACACTGTACAGGTCATTTTGGAGACGTTGCTTCCAATTTTGTGGGACTTTTACCCGACATTGAGATGAAATGACATCTCAAGTCCTGTCGCCCAATGAAACCAATAGGGTTTATTAGCATGGACGGTCCGCCTCGCACCGCGATTCCTGGATCCTCTAAGCGGTTTACCAGTACTAGTGTGCTGGCCGGATTCTGCTCTGCGTGGAAGCATCAGTGCAGCCCATATATTTCTTCAAGCCCCTATGGGCGGGGGCAGTCCATCATGTTGTAGGCAACAAAAATCTATGTAAGAAAGTGGAAATTAAATTTGGCTCCTATCAGCGTTTAAAGCGCACGGCCGTGAAAACTCAATTTTCATCCTGCTGGAAATGCAACATCAATTTTCATCCTGCTGAACCTGTCAAGTTAGCAGGATGGCAGCACAGCAGGATGAGAAATTCTTCTGAATTTCAAAATATTTACCACCATGTTGTAGGCACCTAAAAACTATGTAAGAAACTAGAAATCAAATTTAGCCCTTTCCCGTCTTTAAAGCGTACGACCGCGGAAACCAAATTTTCGTCCTGCCACAAATACACCCAGATGAAAAACGGTTTCAAATCACAAAACTTTTACCATCATGTTGTAGGCAACAAAAATCTATGAAAGAAAGTGGAAATTAAATTTGGCTCCTATCAGCGTTTAAAGCGTACGGCCGTGAAAACTCAATTTTCATCCTGCTGGAAATGCAACATCAATTTTTATCCTGCTGAACCTGTCAAGTTAGCAGAATGGCAGCACAGCAGGATGAGAAATTCTTCTGAATTTCAAAATATTTACCACCATGTTGTAGGCATCTAAAAACTATGTAAGGAACTAGAAATCAAATTTAGCCCTTTCCAGTCTTTAAAGCGTACGGCCGCGAAAACCCATTTTTCGTCCTGCCTAAAATTCACCAAGATCAAAAAATTTTCCAATCACAAAACATTTACCATCATGTTGTAGGCAACATAAATCTATGTAAGAAAGTGGAAATTTATTTTGGCTCCTATCAGGGTTTAAAGCGTACGGCCGTGAAAACTCAATTTTCATCCTGCTGGAAATGCAACATCAATTTTCATCCTGCTGAACCTGTCAAGTTAGCAGGATGGCAGCACAGCAGGATGAGAAATTCTTCTGAATTTCAAAATATTTACCACCATGTTGTAGGCATCTAAAAACTATGTAAGAAACTAGAAATCAAATTTAGCCCTTTCCCGTCTTTAAAGCGTACGGCCGCGAAAACCCATTTTTCGTCCTGCCACAAATTCACCAAAATGAAAAATTGTTTCAAATCACAAAACATTTACGATCATGTTGTAGGCAACAAAAATGTATGTAAGAATGTAAAAATTAAATTTGGCTCCTGTCAGCGTTTAAAGCGTACGGCCGTGAAAAAACAATTTTCATCCTGCTGGAAATGCAACATCAATTTTCATCCTGCTGAACCTGTCAAGTTGGGAGGATGGCAGCACAGCAGGATGAGAAATTCTTCTGAATTTCAAAATATTTACCACCATGTTGTAGGCATCTAAAAACTATGTAAGAAACTAGAAATCAAATTTAGCCCTTTCCCGTCTTTAAAGTGTACGGCCGCGAAAACCCATTTTTCATTCTGCCACAAATACACCCAGATGAAAAATTGTTTAAAATCACAAAACATTTACCAACATGTTGTAGGCAACAAAAATCTATGTAAGAAAGTGGAAATTAAATTTGGCTCCTATCAGCGTTTAAAGCGTACGGCCGTGAAAACTCAATTTTCATCCTGCTGGAAATGCAACATCAATTTTCATCCTGCTGAACCTGTCAAGTTAGCAGGATGGCAGCACAGCAGATTGAGAAATTCTGGTGAATTTCAAAATATTTACCACCATGTTGTAGGCACCTAAAAGCTATGTAAGAAACTAGAAATCAAATTTAGCCCTTTCCCGTCTTTAAAGCGTACGGCCGCGGAAACCAAATTTTCGTCCTGCCACAAATACACCCAGATGAAAAACGGTCTCAAATCACAAAACTTTTACCATCATGTTGTAGGCAACAAAAATCTATGTAAGAAAGTGGAAATTAAATTTGGCTCCTGTCAGCGTTTAAAGCGTACGGCCGTGAAAACTCAATTTTCATCCTGCTGGAAATGCAACATCAATTTTCATCCTGCTGAGCCTGTCAAGTTAGCAGGATGGCAGCCCAGCAGATTCAGAAATTCTGCTGAATTTCAAAATATTTACCACCATATTGTAGGCACCTAAAAGCTATGTAAGAAACTAGAAATCAAATTTAGCCCTTTCCCGTCTTTAAAGCGTACGGCCGCGAAAACCCATTTTTCGTCCTGCCACAAATTCACCCAGATGAAAAATTGTTTCAAATCACAAAACATTTACCATCATGTTGTAGGCAACAAAAATCTATGTAAGAAAGTGGAAATTAAATTTGGCTCCTATCAGCGTTTAAAGCGTACGACCGCGAAAACCCATTTTTCATTCTGCCACAAATACACCCAGATGAAAAATTGTTTCAAATCACAAAACATTTACCATCATGTTGTAGGCAACAAAAATTTATGTAAAAAGTGGAAATTAAATTTGGCTCCTATCAGCGTTTAAAGCGCACGGCCCTGAAAACTCAATTTTCATCCTGCTGGAAATGCAACATCAATTTTCATCCTGCTGAACCTGTCAAGTTAGCAGGATGGCAGCACAGCAGGATGAGAAATTCTTCTGAATTTCAAAATATTTACCACCATGTTGTAGGCACCTAAAAACTATGTAAGAAACTAGAAATCAAATTTAGCCCTTTCCCGTCTTTAAAGCGTACGGCCGCGGAAACCAAATTTTCGTCCTGCCACAAATACACCCAGATGAAAAACGGTTTCAAATCACAAAACTTTTACCATCATATTGTAGGCAACAAAAATCTATGAAAGAAAGTGGAAATTAAATTTGGCTCCTATCAGCTTTTAAAGCGTACGGCCGTGAAAACTCAATTTTCATCCTGCTGGAAATGCAACATCAATTTTCATCCTGCTGAACCTGTCAAGTTAGCAGGATGGCAGCACAGCAGGATGAGAAATTCTTTTGAATTTCAAAATATTTACCACCATGTTGTAGGCATCTAAAAACTATGTAAGGAACTAGAAATCAAATTTAGCCCTTTCCCGTCTTTAAAGCGTACGGCCGCGAAAACCCATTTTTCGTCCTGCCACAAATTTACCAAGATGAAAATTTGTTTCAAATCACAAAACATCTACGACCGTGTTGTAGGCAACATAAATCTATGTAAGAAAGTGGAATTTATTTTGGCTCCTATCAGCGTTTAAAGCGTACCGCCGTGAAAACTCAATTTTCATCCTGCTGGAAATGCAACATCAATTTTCATCCTGCTGAACCTGTCAAGTTAGCAGGATGGCAGCACAGCAGGATGAGAAATTCTTCTGAATTTCAAAATATTTACCACCATGTTGTAGGCATCTAAAAACTATGTAAGAAACTAGAAAACAAATTTAGCCCTTTCCCGGCCGCGAAAACCCATTTTTGGTCCTGCCACAAATTCACCAAGATGAAAAATTGTTTCAAATCACAAAACATTTACAATCATGTTGTAGGCAACAAAAATCTATGTAAGAAAGTGAAAATTAAATTAGGCTCCTGTCAGCGTTTAAAGCGTACGGCCGTGAAAAAACAATTTTCATCCTGCTGGAAATGCAACATCAATTTTCATGCTGCTGAACCTGTCAAGTTAGCAGGATGGCAGCACAGCAGGATGAGAAATTCTTCTGAATTTCAAAATATTTTCCACCATGTTGTAGGCATCTAAAAACTATGTAAGAAACTAGAAATCAAATTTAGCCCTTTCCCGTCTTTAAAGCGTACGGCCGCGAAAACCCATTTTTCATTCTGCCACAAATACACACAGATGAAAAATTGTTTCAAATCAGAAAGCATTTACCATCATGTTGTAGGCAACAAAAGTCTATGTAAGAAAGTGGAAATTAAATTTGGCTCCTATCAGCGTTTAAAGCATACGGCCGTGAAAACTCAATTTTCATCCTGCTGGAAATGCAACATCAATTTTCATCCTGCTGAACCTGTCAAGTTAGCAGGATGGCAGCACAGCAGATTGAGAAATTCTGCTGAATTTCAAAATATTTACCACCATGTTGTAGGCACCTAAAAGCTATTACGGCCGCGGAAACCAAATTATCGTCCTGCCACAAATACACCCAGATGAAAAACGGTCTCAAATCACAAAACTTTTACCATCATGTTGTAGGCAACAAAAATCTATGTAAGAAAGTGGAAATTAAATTTGGCTCCTATCAGCGTTTAAAGCGTACGGCCGTGAAAACTTAATTTTCATCCTGCTGGAAATGCAACATCAATTTTCATCCTGCTGAACCTGTCAAGTTAGCAGGATGGCAGCCCAGCAGATTCAGATATTCTGCTGAATTTCAAAATATTTACCACCATGTTGTAGGCACCTAAAAGCTATGTAAGAAACTTGAAATCAAATTTAGCCCTTTCCCGTCTTTAAAGCGTACGGCCGCGGAAACCAAATTTTCGTCCTGCCACAAATACACCCAGACGAAAAACGGTCTCAAATCACAAAACTTTTACCATCATGTTGTAGGCAACAAAAATCTATGTAAGAAAGTGGAAATTAAATTTGGCTCCTATCAGCGTTTAAAGCGTACGGCCGTGAAAACTCAATTTTTATCCTGCTGGAAATGCAACATCAATTTTCATCCTGCTGAACCTGTCAAGTTAGCAGGATGGCAGCCCAGAAGGATGAGAAATTCTTCTGAATTTCAAAATATTTACCACCATGTTGTAGGCATCTAAAAACTATGTAAGGAACTAGAAATCAAATTTAGCCCTTTCCAGTCTTTAAAGCGTACGGCCGCGAAAACCCATTTTTCGTCCTGTCACAAATTTACCAAGATCAAAAAATTTTCCAATCACAAAACATTTACCATCATGTTGTAGGCAACATAAATCTATGTAAGAAAGTGGAAATTTATTTTGGCTCCTATCAGGGTTTAAAGCGTACGGCCGTGAAAACTCAATTTTCATCCTGCTGGAAATGCAACATCAATTTTCATCCTGCTGAACCTGTCAAGTTAGCAGGATGGCAGCACAGCAGGATGAGAAATTCTTCTGAATTTCAAAATATTTACCACCATGTTGTAGGCATCTAAAAACTATGTAAGAAACTAGAAATCAAATTTAGCCCTTTCCCGTCTTTAAAGCGTACGGCCGCGAAAACCCATTTTTCGTCCTGCCACAAATTCACCAAAATGAAAAATTGTTTCAAATCACAAAACATTTACGATCATGTTGTAGGCAACAAAAATCTATGTAAGAAGGTGAAAATTAAATTTGGCTCCTGTCAGCGTTTAAAGCGTACGGCCATGAAAAAACAATTTTCATCCTGCTGGAAATGCAACATCAATTTTCATCCTGCTGAACCTGTCAAGTTAGCAGGATGGCAGCCCAGAAGGATGAGAAATTCTTCTGAATTTCAAAATATTTACCACCATGTTGTAGGCATCTAAAAACTATGTAAGAAACTAGAAATCAAATTTAGCCCTTTCCCGTCTTTAAAGTGTACGGCCGCGAAAACCCATTTTTCATTCTGCCACAAATACACCCAGATGAAAAATTGTTTAAAATCACAAAACATTTACCAACATGTTGTAGGCAACAAAAATCTATGTAAGAAAGTGGAAATTAAATTTGGCTCCTGTCAGCGTTTAAAGCGTACGGCCGTGAAAACTCAATTTTCATCCTGCTGGAAATGCAACATCAATTTTCATCCTGCTGAACCTGTCAAGTTAGCAGGATGGCAGCACAGCAGATTGAGAAATTCTGGTGAATTTCAAAATATTTACCACCATGTTGTAGGCACCTAAAAGCTATGTAAGAAACTAGAAATCAAATTTAGCCCTTTCCCGTCTTTAAAGCGTACGGCCGCGGAAACCAAACTTTCGACCTGCCACAAATACACCCAGATGAAAAACGGTCTCAAATCACAAAACTTTTACCATCATGTTGTAGGCAACAAAAATCTATGTAAGAAAGTGGAAATTAAATTTGGCTCCTGTCAGCGTTTAAAGCGTACGGCCGTGAAAACTCAATTTTCATCCTGCTGGAAATGCAACATCAATTTTCATCCTGCTGAGCCTGTCAAGTTAGCAGGATGGCAGCCCAGCAGATTCAGAAATTCTGCTGAATTTCAAAATATTTACCACCATATTGTAGGCACCTAAAAGCTATGTAAGAAACTAGAAATCAAATTTAGCCCTTTCCCGTCTTTAAAGCGTACGGCCGCGGAAACCAAATTTTCGTCCTGCCACAAATACACCCAGACGAAAAACGGTCTCAAATCACAAAACTTTTACCATCATGTTGTAGGCAACAAAAATCTATGTAAGAAGGTGGAAATTAAATTTGGCTCCTATCAGCGTTTAAAGCGTACGGCCGTGAAAACTCAATTTTCATCCTGCTGGAAATGCAACATCAATTTTCATCCTGCTGAACCTGTCAAGTTAGCAGAATGGCAGCCCAGAAGGATGAGAAATTCTGCTGAATTTCAAAATATTTACCACCATGTTGTAGGCACCTAAAAGCTATGTAAGAAACTCGAAATCAAATTTAGCCCTTTCCCGTCTTTAAAGCGTACGGCCGCGGAAACCAAATTTTCGTCCTGCCACAAATACACCCAGATGAAAAACGGTTTCAAATCACAAAACTTTTACCATCATATTGTAGGCAACAAAAATCTATGAAAGAAAGTGGAAATTAAATTTGGCTCCTATCAGCTTTTAAAGCGTACGGCCGGGAAAACTCAATTTTCATCCTGCTGGAAATGCAACATCAATTTTCATCCTGCTGAACCTGTCAAGTTAGCAGGATGGCAGCACAGCAGGATGAGAAATTCTTTTGAATTTCAAAATATTTACCACCATGTTGTAGGCATCTAAAAACTATGTAAGAAACTCGAAATCAAATTTAGCCCTTTCCCGTCTTTAAAGCGTACGGCCGCGAAAACCCATTCTTCGTCCTGCCACAAATTCACCCAGATGAAAAATTGTTTCAAATCACAAAACATTTACCATCATGTTGTAGGCAACAAAAATCTATGTAAGAAAGTGGAAATTAAATTTGGCTCCTATCAGCGTTTAAAGCGTACGACCGCGAAAACCCATTTTTCATTCTGCCACAAATACACCCAGATGAAAAATTGTTTCAAATCACAAAACATTTACCATCATGTTGTAGGCAACAAAAATTTATGTAAAAAGTGGAAATTAAATTTGGCTCCTATCAGCGTTTAAAGCGCACGGCCCTGAAAACTCAATTTTCATCCTGCTGGAAATGCAACATCAATTTTCATCCTGCTGAACCTGTCAAGTTAGCAGGATGGCAGCACAGCAGGATGAGAAATTCTTTTGAATTTCAAAATATTTACCACCATGTTGTAGGCATCTAAAAACTATGTAAGGAACTAGAAATCAAATTTAGCCCTTTCCCGTCTTTAAAGCGTACGGCCGCGAAAACCCATTTTTCGTCCTGCCACAAATTTACCAAGATGAAAATTTGTTTCAAATCACAAAACATCTACGACCGTGTTGTAGGCAACATAAATCTATGTAAGAAAGTGGAATTTATTTTGGCTCCTATCAGCGTTTAAAGCGTACCGCCGTGAAAACTCAATTTTCATCCTGCTGGAAATGCAACATCAATTTTCATCCTGCTGAACCTGTCAAGTTAGCAGGATGGCAGCACAGCAGGATGAGAAATTCTTCTGAATTTCAAAATATTTACCACCATGTTGTAGGCATCTAAAAACTATGTAAGAAACTAGAAAACAAATTTAGCCCTTTCCCGGCCGCGAAAACCCATTTTTGGTCCTGCCACAAATTCACCAAGATGAAAAATTGTTTCAAATCACAAAACATTTACAATCATGTTGTAGGCAACAAAAATCTATGTAAGAAAGTGAAAATTAAATTAGGCTCCTGTCAGCGTTTAAAGCGTACGGCCGTGAAAAAACAATTTTCATCCTGCTGGAAATGCAACATCAATTTTCATGCTGCTGAACCTGTCAAGTTAGCAGGATGGCAGCACAGCAGGATGAGAAATTCTTCTGAATTTCAAAATATTTTCCACCATGTTGTAGGCATCTAAAAACTATGTAAGAAACTAGAAATCAAATTTAGCCCTTTCCCGTCTTTAAAGCGTACGGCCGCGAAAACCCATTTTTCATTCTGCCACAAATACACACAGATGAAAAATTGTTTCAAATCAGAAAGCATTTACCATCATGTTGTAGGCAACAAAAGTCTATGTAAGAAAGTGGAAATTAAATTTGGCTCCTATCAGCGTTTAAAGCATACGGCCGTGAAAACTCAATTTTCATCCTGCTGGAAATGCAACATCAATTTTCATCCTGCTGAACCTGTCAAGTTAGCAGGATGGCAGCACAGCAGATTGAGAAATTCTGCTGAATTTCAAAATATTTACCACCATGTTGTAGGCACCTAAAAGCTATTACGGCCGCGGAAACCAAATTATCGTCCTGCCACAAATACACCCAGATGAAAAACGGTCTCAAATCACAAAACTTTTACCATCATGTTGTAGGCAACAAAAATCTATGTAAGAAAGTGGAAATTAAATTTGGCTCCTATCAGCGTTTAAAGCGTACGGCCGTGAAAACTTAATTTTCATCCTGCTGGAAATGCAACATCAATTTTCATCCTGCTGAACCTGTCAAGTTAGCAGGATGGCAGCCCAGCAGATTCAGATATTCTGCTGAATTTCAAAATATTTACCACCATGTTGTAGGCACCTAAAAGCTATGTAAGAAACTTGAAATCAAATTTAGCCCTTTCCCGTCTTTAAAGCGTACGGCCGCGGAAACCAAATTTTCGTCCTGCCACAAATACACCCAGACGAAAAACGGTCTCAAATCACAAAACTTTTACCATCATGTTGTAGGCAACAAAAATCTATGTAAGAAAGTGGAAATTAAATTTGGCTCCTATCAGCGTTTAAAGCGTACGGCCGTGAAAACTCAATTTTTATCCTGCTGGAAATGCAACATCAATTTTCATCCTGCTGAACCTGTCAAGTTAGCAGGATGGCAGCCCAGAAGGATGAGAAATTCTTCTGAATTTCAAAATATTTACCACCATGTTGTAGGCATCTAAAAACTATGTAAGGAACTAGAAATCAAATTTAGCCCTTTCCAGTCTTTAAAGCGTACGGCCGCGAAAACCCATTTTTCGTCCTGTCACAAATTTACCAAGATCAAAAAATTTTCCAATCACAAAACATTTACCATCATGTTGTAGGCAACATAAATCTATGTAAGAAAGTGGAAATTTATTTTGGCTCCTATCAGGGTTTAAAGCGTACGGCCGTGAAAACTCAATTTTCATCCTGCTGGAAATGCAACATCAATTTTCATCCTGCTGAACCTGTCAAGTTAGCAGGATGGCAGCACAGCAGGATGAGAAATTCTTCTGAATTTCAAAATATTTACCACCATGTTGTAGGCATCTAAAAACTATGTAAGAAACTAGAAATCAAATTTAGCCCTTTCCCGTCTTTAAAGCGTACGGCCGCGAAAACCCATTTTTCGTCCTGCCACAAATTCACCAAAATGAAAAATTGTTTCAAATCACAAAACATTTACGATCATGTTGTAGGCAACAAAAATCTATGTAAGAAGGTGAAAATTAAATTTGGCTCCTGTCAGCGTTTAAAGCGTACGGCCATGAAAAAACAATTTTCATCCTGCTGGAAATGCAACATCAATTTTCATCCTGCTGAACCTGTCAAGTTGGCAGGATGGCAGCACAGCAGGATGAGAAATTCTTCTGAATTTCAAAATATTTACCACCATGTTGTAGGCATCTAAAAACTATGTAAGAAACTAGAAATCAAATTTAGCCCTTTCCCGTCTTTAAAGTGTACGGCCGCGAAAACCCATTTTTCATTCTGCCACAAATACACCCAGATGAAAAATTGTTTAAAATCACAAAACATTTACCAACATGTTGTAGGCAACAAAAATCTATGTAAGAAAGTGGAAATTAAATTTGGCTCCTGTCAGCGTTTAAAGCGTACGGCCGTGAAAACTCAATTTTCATCCTGCTGGAAATGCAACATCAATTTTCATCCTGCTGAACCTGTCAAGTTAGCAGGATGGCAGCACAGCAGATTGAGAAATTCTGGTGAATTTCAAAATATTTACCACCATGTTGTAGGCACCTAAAAGCTATGTAAGAAACTAGAAATCAAATTTAGCCCTTTCCCGTCTTTAAAGCGTACGGCCGCGGAAACCAAATTTTCGACCTGCCACAAATACACCCAGATGAAAAACGGTCTCAAATCACAAAACTTTTACCATCATGTTGTAGGCAACAAAAATCTATGTAAGAAAGTGGAAATTAAATTTGGCTCCTGTCAGCGTTTAAAGCGTACGGCCGTGAAAACTCAATTTTCATCCTGCTGGAAATGCAACATCAATTTTCATCCTGCTGAGCCTGTCAAGTTAGCAGGATGGCAGCCCAGCAGATTCAGAAATTCTGCTGAATTTCAAAATATTTACCACCATATTGTAGGCACCTAAAAGCTATGTAAGAAACTAGAAATCAAATTTAGCCCTTTCCCGTCTTTAAAGCGTACGGCCGCGGAAACCAAATTTTCGTCCTGCCACAAATACACCCAGACGAAAAACGGTCTCAAATCACAAAACTTTTACCATCATGTTGTAGGCAACAAAAATCTATGTAAGAAAGTGGAAATTAAATTTGGCTCCTATCAGCGTTTAAAGCGTACGGCCGTGAAAACTCAATTTTCATCCTGCTGGAAATGCAACATCAATTTTCATCCTGCTGAACCTGTCAAGTTAGCAGAATGGCAGCCCAGAAGGATGAGAAATTCTGCTGAATTTCAAAATATTTACCACCATGTTGTAGGCACCTAAAAGCTATGTAAGAAACTCGAAATCAAATTTAGCCCTTTCCCGTCTTTAAAGCGTACGGCCGCGGAAACCAAATTTTCGTCCTGCCACAAATACACCCAGATGAAAAACGGTTTCAAATCACAAAACTTTTACCATCATATTGTAGGCAACAAAAATCTATGAAAGAAAGTGGAAATTAAATTTGGCTCCTATCAGCTTTTAAAGCGTACGGCCGGGAAAACTCAATTTTCATCCTGCTGGAAATGCAACATCAATTTTCATCCTGCTGAACCTGTCAAGTTAGCAGGATGGCAGCACAGCAGGATGAGAAATTCTTTTGAATTTCAAAATATTTACCACCATGTTGTAGGCATCTAAAAACTATGTAAGAAACTCGAAATCAAATTTAGCCCTTTCCCGTCTTTAAAGCGTACGGCCGCGAAAACCCATTCTTCGTCCTGCCACAAATTCACCCAGATGAAAAATTGTTTCAAATCACAAAACATTTACCATCATGTTGTAGGCAACAAAAATCTATGTAAGAAAGTGGAAATTAAATTTGGCTCCTATCAGCGTTTAAAGCGTACGACCGCGAAAACCCATTTTTCATTCTGCCACAAATACACCCAGATGAAAAATTGTTTCAAATCACAAAACATTTACCATCATGTTGTAGGCAACAAAAATTTATGTAAAAAGTGGAAATTAAATTTGGCTCCTATCAGCGTTTAAAGCGCACGGCCCTGAAAACTCAATTTTCATCCTGCTGGAAATGCAACATCAATTTTCATCCTGCTGAACCTGTCAAGTTAGCAGGATGGCAGCACAGCAGATTCAGAAATTCTGCTGAATTTCAAAATATTTACCACCATGTTGTAGGCACCTAAAAACTATGTAAGAAACTAGAAATCAAATTTAGCCCTTTCCCGTCTTTAAAGCGTACGGCCGCGGAAACCAAATTTTCGTCCTGCCACAAATACACCCAGATGAAAAACGGTTTCAAATCACAAAACTTTTACCATCATATTGTAGGCAACAAAAATCTATGAAAGAAAGTGGAAATTAAATTTGGCTCCTATCAGCTTTTAAAGCGTACGGCCGTGAAAACTCAATTTTCATCCTGCTGGAAATGCAACATCAATTTTCATCCTGCTGAACCTGTCAAGTTAGCAGGATGGCAGCACAGCAGGATGAGAAATTCTTTTGAATTTCAAAATATTTACCACCATGTTGTAGGCATCTAAAAACTATGTAAGGAACTAGAAATCAAATTTAGCCCTTCCCCGTCTTTAAAGCGTACGGCCGCGAAAACCCATTTTTCGTCCTGCCACAAATTTACCAAGATGAAAATTTGTTTCAAATCACAAAACATTTACGATCATGTTGTAGGCAACATAAATCTATGTAAGAAAGTGGAATTTATTTTGGCTCCTATCAGCGTTTAAAGCGTACCGCCGTGAAAACTCAATTTTCATCCTGCTGGAAATGCAACATCAATTTTCATCCTGCTGAACCTGTCAAGTTAGCAGTATGGCAGCACAGCAGGATGAGAAATTCTTCTGAATTTCAAAATATTTACCACCATGTTGTAGGCATCTAAAAACTATGTAAGAAACTAGAAAACAAATTTAGCCCTTTCCCGTCTTTAAAGCGTCGGCCGCGAAAACCCATTTTTGGTCCTGCCACAAATTCACCAAGATGAAAAATTGTTTCAAATCACAAAACATTTACAATCATGTTGTAGGCAACAAAAATCTATGTAAGAAAGTGAAAATTAAATTAGGCTCCTGTCAGCGTTTAAAGCGTACGGCCGTGAAAAAACAATTTTCATCCTGCTGGAAATGCAACATCAATTTTCATCCTGCTGAACCTGTCAAGTTAGCAGGATGGCAGCACAGCAGGATGAGAAATTCTTCTGAATTTCAAAATATTTTCCACCATGTTGTAGGCATCTAAAAACTATGTAAGAAACTAGAAATCAAATTTAGCCCTTTCCCGTCTTTAAAGCGTACGGCCGCGAAAACCCATTTTTCATTCTGCCACAAATACACACAGATGAAAAATTGTTTCAAATCAGAAAGCATTTACCATCATGTTGTAGGCAACAAAAGTCTATGTAAGAAAGTGGAAATTAAATTTGGCTCCTATCAGCGTTTAAAGCATACGGCCGTGAAAACTCAATTTTCATCCTGCTGGAAATGCAACATCAATTTTCATCCTGCTGAACCTGTCAAGTTAGCAGGATGGCAGCACAGCAGATTGAGAAATTCTGCTGAATTTCAAAATATTTACCACCATGTTGTAGGCACCTAAAAGCTATGTAAGAAACTAGAAATCAAATTTAGCCCTTTCCCGTCTTTAAAGCGTACGGCCGCGGAAACCAAATTATCGTCCTGCCACAAATACACCCAGATGAAAAACGGTCTCAAATCACAAAACTTTTACCATCATGTTGTAGGCAACAAAAATCTATGTAAGAAAGTGGAAATTAAATTTGGCTCCTATCAGCGTTTAAAGCGTACGGCCGTGAAAACTTAATTTTCATCCTGCTGGAAATGCAACATCAATTTTCATCCTGCTGAACCTGTCAAGTTAGCAGGATGGCAGCCCAGCAGATTCAGAAATTCTGCTGAATTTCAAAATATTTACCACCATGTTGTAGGCACCTAAAAGCTATGTAAGAAACTCGAAATCAAATTTAGCCCTTTCCCGACTTTAAAGCGTACGGCCGCGGAAACCAAATTTTCGTCCTGCCACAAATACACCCAGATGAAAAACGGTTTCAAATCACAAAACTTTTACCATCATATTGTAGGCAACAAAAATCTATGAAAGAAAGTGGAAATTAAATTTGGCTCCTATCAGCTTTTAAAGCGTACGGCCGTGAAAACTCAATTTTCATCCTGCTGGAAATGCAACATCAATTTTCATCCTGCTGAACCTGTCAAGTTAGCAGGATGGCAGCACAGCAGGATGAGAAATTCTTTTGAATTTCAAAATATTTACCACCATGTTGTAGGCATCTAAAAACTATGTAAGGAACTAGAAATCAAATTTAGCCCTTTCCCGTCTTTAAAGCGTACGGCCGCGAAAACCCATTTTTCGTCCTGCCACAAATTTACCAAGATGAAAATTTGTTTCAAATCACAAAACATTTACGATCATGTTGTAGGCAACATAAATCTATGTAAGAAAGTGGAATTTATTTTGGCTCCTATCAGCGTTTAAAGCGTACCGCCGTGAAAACTCAATTTTCATCCTGCTGGAAATGCAACATCAATTTTCATCCTGCTGAACCTGTCAAGTTAGCAGGATGGCAGCACAGCAGGATGAGAAATTCTTCTGAATTTCAAAATATTTACCACCATGTTGTAGGCATCTAAAAACTATGTAAGAAACTAGAAAACAAATTTAGCCCTTTCCCGTCTTTAAAGCGTCGGCCGCGAAAACCCATTTTTGGTCCTGCCACAAATTCACCAAGATGAAAAATTGTTTCAAATCACAAAACATTTACAATCATGTTGTAGGCAACAAAAATCTATGTAAGAAAGTGAAAATTAAATTAGGCTCCTGTCAGCGTTTAAAGCGTACGGCCGTGAAAAAACAATTTTCATCCTGCTGGAAATGCAACATCAATTTTCATCCTGCTGAACCTGTCAAGTTAGCAGGATGGCAGCACAGCAGGATGAGAAATTCTTCTGAATTTCAAAATATTTTCCACCATGTTGTAGGCATCTAAAAACTATGTAAGAAACTAGAAATCAAATTTAGCCCTTTCCCGTCTTTAAAGCGTACGGCCGCGAAAACCCATTTTTCATTCTGCCACAAATACACACAGATGAAAAATTGTTTCAAATCAGAAAGCATTTACCATCATGTTGTAGGTAACAAAAGTCTATGTAAGAAAGTGGAAATTAAATTTGGCTCCTATCAGCGTTTAAAGCATACGGCCGTGAAAACTCAATTTTCATCCTGCTGGAAATGCAACATCAATTTTCATCCTGCTGAACCTGTCAAGTTAGCAGGATGGCAGCACAGCAGATTGAGAAATTCTGCTGAATTTCAAAATATTTACCACCATGTTGTAGGCACCTAAAAGCTATGTAAGAAACTAGAAATCAAATTTAGCCCTTTCCCGTCTTTAAAGCGTACGGCCGCGGAAACCAAATTATCGTCCTGCCACAAATACACCCAGATGAAAAACGGTCTCAAATCACAAAACTTTTACCATCATGTTGTAGGCAACAAAAATCTATGTAAGAAAGTGGAAATTAAATTTGGCTGCTATCAGCGTTTAAAGCGTACGGCCGTGAAAACTTAATTTTCATCCTGCTGGAAATGCAACATCAATTTTCATCCTGCTGAACCTGTCAAGTTAGCAGGATGGCAGCCCAGCAGATTCAGAAATTCTGCTGAATTTCAAAATATTTACCACCATGTTGTAGGCACCTAAAAGCTATGTAAGAAACTCGAAATCAAATTTAGCCCTTTCCCGTCTTTAAAGCGTACGGCCGCGGAAACCAAATTTTCGTCCTGCCACAAATACACCCAGATGAAAAACGGTTTCAAATCACAAAACTTTTACCATCATATTGTAGGCAACAAAAATCTATGAAAGAAAGTGGAAATTAAATTTGGCTCCTATCAGCTTTTAAAGCGTACGGCCGTGAAAACTCAATTTTCATCCTGCTGGAAATGCAACATCAATTTTCATCCTGCTGAACCTGTCAAGTTAGCAGGATGGCAGCACAGCAGGATGAGAAATTCTTTTGAATTTCAAAATATTTACCACCATGTTGTAGGCATCTAAAAACTATGTAAGGAACTAGAAATCAAATTTAGCCTTTTCCCGTCTTTAAAGCGTACGGCCGCGAAAACCCATTTTTCGTCCTGCCACAAATTTACCAAGATGAAAATTTGTTTCAAATCACAAAACATTTACGATCATGTTGTAGGCAACATAAATCTATGTAAGAAAGTGGAATTTATTTTGGCTCCTATCAGCGTTTAAAGCGTACCGCCGTGAAAACTCAATTTTCATCCTGCTGGAAATGCAACATCAATTTTCATCCTGCTGAACCTGTCAAGTTAGCAGGATGGCAGCACAGCAGGATGAGAAATTCTTCTGAATTTCAAAATATTTACCACCATGTTGTAGGCATCTAAAAACTATGTAAGAAACTAGAAAACAAATTTAGCCCTTTCCCGTCTTTAAAGCGTCGGCCGCGAAAACCCATTTTTGGTCCTGCCACAAATTCACCAAGATGAAAAATTGTTTCAAATCACAAAACATTTACAATCATGTTGTAGGCAACAAAAATCTATGTAAGAAAGTGAAAATTAAATTAGGCTCCTGTCAGCGTTTAAAGCGTACGGCCGTGAAAAAACAATTTTCATCCTGCTGGAAATGCAACATCAATTTTCATCCTGCTGAACCTGTCAAGTTAGCAGGATGGCAGCACAGCAGGATGAGAAATTCTTCTGAATTTCAAAATATTTTCCACCATGTTGTAGGCATCTAAAAACTATGTAAGAAACTAGAAATCAAATTTAGCCCTTTCCCGTCTTTAAAGCGTACGGCCGCGAAAACCCATTTTTCATTCTGCCACAAATACACACAGATGAAAAATTGTTTCAAATCACAAAACATTTACCATCATGTTGTAGGCAACAAAAGTCTATGTAAGAAAGTGGAAATTAAATTTGGCTCCTATCAGCGTTTAAAGCATACGGCCGTGAAAACTCAATTTTCATCCTGCTGGAAATGCAACATCAATTTTCATCCTGCTGAACCTGTCAAGTTAGCAGGATGGCAGCCCAGCAGATTGAGAAATTCTGCTGAATTTCAAAATATTTACCACCATGTTGTAGGCACCTAAAAGCTATGTAAGAAACTCGAAATCAAATTTAGCCCTTTCCCGTCTTTAAAGCGTACGGCCGCGGAAACCAAATTTTCGTCCTGCCACAAATACACCCAGACGAAAAACGGTCTCAAATCACAAAACTTTTACCATCATGTTGTAGGCAACAAAAATCTATGTAAGAAAGTGGAAATTAAATTTGGCTCCTATCAGCGTTTAAAGCGTACGGCCGTGAAAACTCAATTTTCATCCTGCTGGAAATGCAACATCAATTTTCATCCTGCTGAACCTGTCAAGTTAGCAGGATGGCAGCCCAGAAGGATGAGAAATTCTTCTGAATTTCAAAAATTGCAAAATATTTACCACCATGTTGTAGGCTTCTGAAAACTATGTAAGAAAGTAGAAATCAAATTTAGCCTTTTTCCGTCTTTAAAGCGTACGGCCGCGAAAACCCATTTTTCGTCCTGCCACAAATTCACCCAGATGAAAAATTGTTTCAAATCACAATATTTTTACCAAATATCAAAGACTTGGGCCTTGCGGTTTCAGAGAAGAAGATTTTCAAAGATGCTCCCTATATAATCCTATGTCAAACCAAAGGGGGGTCCGGGCGGGGGGCATTTTTGGTCCCAGAACTATAATTTGAACAATCTTGTGGGGGTCCACTAGATGAAGCTTCAAACCAAATATCATAGACATAGGCCTTGTGGTTTCAGAGAAGATTTGTTTGATTTGAGATTTAACGTCCCCGTCAACATTGTAAAGGTCGTTTTGGAGACGTTGCTTCCAATTTTGTGGGACTTTAACCCGACATTGAGATGAAATGACATCTCAAGCCCTGTCGCCCAATGAAACCAATAGTGTTTATTAGCATGGATGGTCAGCCTCGCACCGCGGTTCCTGGACAGGCTTAGATCCTCTAAGCGGTTTACCAGTACTAGTGTGCGGGCCGGATTCAGCTCTGCGTGGAAGCATCATGCAGCCCATATATTTCTTCAAGCCCCTATGGGCGGGGGTTTCGGAGAAGAAGAGTTTTTAACTTTTCGGTGAAAAAAAATCTTTTTTTGGCTCCTGTGACCTAGATGTGCAACGGACCGGAACCATTTGAACAACATTGAAAGGGGACCACCTAAGGATCATTCCAGTTAAATTTGGTCAAAATCCGATCAGTGGTTTAAGAGGAGATGTTGTTTGAAGAAATTGTTTACGGACGGACGGACGCACGGACGGACGCACGACGGACAAAAAGTGATCCCAAAAGCTCACCTCGTCACTGCGTAACGGTGAGCTAAAAAAAAAGGTTATGCTCTGTCAGATGTGCTGTCACCAAACATTTACGGGCCTACTAAATGCGCTTGTGCCAATATGGAGCTACACGGACCGATGTGCCTAGTAACGTGGCATGAAAATCACTTTAATATAATAGTGGTTATGACATTTTCCATGTCGCGTTACTAGGCATATAGGCCCGCTAGCTCCTTATTATCTCGAGGTAAGAGCCGATTTGCGCTGTGGTGCAGTGGAAAAGCATCGGATTTGAGATCGATAGCTAGCCGGTTCGATCGCCGCAAGCGCCACGAGTTGTTCCCATTTGGAAGAGACTTAAACCGCGTTTACAACAAGAAACAAAGTGTCACATGGAAGATTAGAATTAGTTTAGGACTGGACTATATAAGGGAGCACCGAAAAACCTGGGTCATTCTATATACCCTACAACGATAGTTGGAGGGTAAGAATACAGTAGAGAAGATAGTATAGAAAAAAGAGAGATTAAAAAACCTGGAGATAGAAGAAGAAGAAGAAGAAGAAGAAGAAGAGTTTTCTCCCAAAAAGCGAATTCAAACATTTTAACTGTAAATATAAAACATAAAAAAACAAGATCGCATTGGAGCGCTCGACTGCGCACGTGCGCAGGTGGGCGATTGTATGTGACCTACATGAGTATATCAATTTGTACTAACTACGTTGTCGGCCCCCTTCCATAGGGGCTTGAAGAAATATATAGGCTGCATGATGCTTCCACGCAGAGCTGAATCCGGCCCGCACTGGTAAACAGCTTAGAGGATCTAAGCCTGTCCAGGAAATTCGGTGCGAGGCGAGGGTCAATGCTAATTAACCCTATTGGTTTCATTCGGCTACAGGGCTTGAGATGTCATTTCATCTCAATGTCGGGTTAAAGTCCAACAAAATTGGAAGCAACGTCTCCAAAATAACCTTTACAGTGTTGACGGGGACGTTAAACCTCAAATCAAACAAACAAAACTAACTACGCTGCTAACGAGATCGGCGCAAGTTGTCTCGGGTCCCGAAATGGCCAGGTAGGAATACACATTTCTCCTATGGTACCTTCCTTCACGTAGGACGAGATAATAATTTGTACAATCTTGGTAGAAGTCCACTAGATGAAGCTTCATATCAAATATCAAAGACCTAGGCCTTCTTATTTTTTTTCCCTAATTTTCCCCTTTTGGTTGCCATGGCATCTGCATACAATGGAATTCTTTAAACAAGTCAGAGAGGATTACCCAAGGATCATTTCAGCCAATTTGGGTCAAAATCTGTTGAGCGGTTTAGAAGGAGATATCTTATTATTAAAGAAATTGTGGACGGACGGAAGTACGGACCTACAGACGGATGTCGACGGAAGGTGACTGATCACAAAAGCCCACCCCCACCCTCCCCCCGGTGCCTTCGGCTCAGGCGAGCTTAGTATCAGAATATAGGGGTTTGTAGCATGATATTCCTGTCTTCTGCATTACTGAATTATTTATTTTATCTTCATTTATTTATTAAGATGCATTTATCTGTATTTATCTGTATTTATGGAATATAAATTTATTATATTAGCTTTATGATTTCATTTATTCATTTATGTATAAGTTTGCTTTTTTATAATACTATATTATTTACTTTTTTCATTTATTTGCCAATCAACATAGCTTTCAACTTTTTTTTAGCTATTTGTTTCCTTTTTTCATTTAATTCTTGATATTTATTTTTTTACTTATTCAATTATTCATTTACTTACTTAATTTTTAAGAGGAATCAGAAAAAAAGAAAGACATGCTACAAGTTCACAAAGTAACTGAAAAGAAACCCAATCAGAGAAACAAACAAGAGGACCAAGATGGTCCTGTATCGCTCACCTGAGCTAACAGATTCAAAGTTTCAGGAAGTGCCAAACTTAACTGAAGGATTTATGGGAGGACAGGGTGATGACAGGGTCAGCATTTTCTGCAAATCAAGTAGAATGTAACTCTATGATATATAGGCTGACCTCACCGGTTTTCAAACTCATTCAAGCTTTTATTCCTGACTTGCTAAGAAGATCCGGTATAAACTGAAGGGGCTATGGTGATGACAATTTCAAAAATAAGCAATTAACTGCTGCAATCAAAGGGATGTTACTCTATGATAAAAAAAAAAAACTCACGAGTTTTCAAACTCCTCCGGGCTTTTCTGCCTGACTTACTTGTTTGTAAGTTTCACGAAGATCCGATCAAAACAGAAGGGGCAGCAGTGATGACAAGGTCGAAAATAGATATTTTCAGCAATCAAAGGCACGCAATTCTATGATAAATGTGCAGACTTGGCCAGTATTCGAGCTCATCCGAGGTGTTATTCCCAGCCACCTTACATATAAGTTTCAGAAGGATCTGATCAAAACTGAAGGGGCTACGGTGATGACAAAGTCAATATTAAGCATTTTCAGCAATCGAAGGGATGTAACTCTGATAAATGTGCCGACTTGGCCAGTATTCGAGCTCATCCGAGGTTTAATCCTCAGCCACCTGACATATAAGTTTCAGAAAGATCCGATCAAAACTGAAGAGGCTACTGTGATGACAAGGTCGAAAATCTACTTTTTCAGCCATGAAAGGGACATAACTCTATGAAAAATTGGCCGCCTTGGCCAGTTTTCGAACTCGTCCGATATTTTATCCCGAGCCATCTTACATATAAGTTTCAGAAAGATCCTATCAAAACTGAAGAGGCTACGGTGATGACAAAGTCACAAATCGACATTTTCAGCAATCCAAGGGACGTTTGTTTGTTTGTTTGTTTGTTTGATTTGAGGTTTAACGTCCTCGTCAACACTGTAAAGGCCATTTTGGAGACGTTGCTTCCAATTTTGTGGGACTTTTACCCGACATTGAGATGAAATGACATCTCAAGCCCTGTCGCCAGATGAAACCAATAGGGTTTATAAGCATGGACGGTCCACCTCGCACCGCGGTTCCTGGACAGGCTTAGATCCTCTAAGCTGTTTACCAGTACTAGTGTGCGGGCCGGATTCAGCTCTGCGTGGAATCATCATGCAGCCCATATATTTCTTCAAGCCCCTATGGGCGGGGGCCAATCAAAGGGACGTAACTCTATGATAAATGGGCCAACTTGACCATTATTCTAACTCATCCAAAGCTTTATTCCCAGCCACCTCACATATAAGTTTCAGAAAGATCCGATTAAAAACTGAAGGGGCTACGGTGATGACGATGACAAGGTCAAAAATCTACATTTTCAGCCATCAAAGGGACATAACTCTATGATAAATGGGTCAACTTGGCCGGTTTACGAATTCATCCGAGGTTTCATCCCCAGCCACCTTACATATAAGTTTCAAAAAGATCCGATCAAAACTCAAGGGGCTACGGTGATAAACAGGTCAAAAATCGACATTTAAGCAATCAAAGGGACGTAACTCTATGATAAATGGGCCAACTTAGCCGATATTTGAACTCATCCGAGGGTTTATCCCCAGCCACTTTAGATATAAGTTTCAGAAAGGTCCGATCAAAACTGAAAGGGCTACGGTGATGACAATGTCAAAAATCGGCATTTTCAGCAATCAAAGGGACGTTACTCTATGAAAAATAGGCAGAGTTGGCTGGTTTTCGAACACATTAAAGATTTTTCCCAAGCCACCATACCTATAAGTTTCAGAAAGATCCGATCAAAACTGAAGGGGCTACGGTGATGACAAGGTCAAAAACCGGCATTTTCAGCAATCAAAGGGACGTAACTCTATGATAAATGGGCCAACTTGGCCGGTTTTCGAACTCATCTGAGATTTTATCCCAAGCCACCTTACATATAAGTTTCAGAAAGATCTGATCAAAACTGAAGGCGCTACGGTGATGACAAGCATTTTACCATTGTATGTCTATGGGACCTTGTGGTTGCCATAGCAACTAAAGTTTTCTTGCGATTTTGAAAGAAAGCTGATGCCATAATGCCCCACCAGAGGCATGCTACAGATGAGAACTGATTGAGATTAGCCTGCAGGCTGCAGATATATAGCTGCTCAAAAGTGTGGACGGACGGATGACGGACGGACGGACGACGGACGACCCACTATACTTTAAGCTCCCTTGGGGCCTTCGGCCCAGGTGAGCTAAAAATGCAGGTTTAAGAATTTGAACGAAACTATCTCAAAGACACTTCCATTGGGAGAGATATATTTGCAATATATCCGAATACCGAAAGTGCGGGACCATTCACTCAAAGGGTACAGGGACACAAGCTGGTTTTGACCTTTTGAGTAGTAGTTTCATATTATAATTAAAATCAAATATCCATTTGTTTTCTTGATAAACATTTGGGTACGCATTGAATTATTACATGGGCCTGTTCGGAGCTTGATGAAATAGATTGGGTTGCATGATAGTTCCACGCAGAGCTGAGACTACTGGTAAACTGCTATGAGGTCCTAAGCCTGCCCAGGAAAGTGGTGCGAGTCGGACCATCCATGCATAAAAGCCATATTGGTTTCATTTGGCGGCAGGGCTTGAGATGTCATCTCAGTGTCGAGCACATTACCAAAACACGTCTATTTAAATATATTTGAAAACTTTAACACTAAAAAAAAAAAAAAAAAAAGATTTAAGAAAAAAAAAAAAAAATGAAATTTTCCTTATTTCTGCTCCAAATATTGACTGTTGGATCTCGTTAGAACTGCCTCGATAATATGGTTCTAATAATTACCCCCAATCAATATTTTAAAGCAAACATATTACGGGTGCTCTTTTGAACTGCCCCAATGAGGCGGTTCTAAAGAGCACCCCAATATTTGTTTTTGCTTTCAAAAATAAAACTGTTGATCCTCTTTATAACATCCTCGAAGAGATGGTTCTAAGACTTCCCCACGGGGCCCCTCATATGTGTTACATGTTTAAGGGGATTTAAACTCTTTGATGTGGTCATTGGGCACCTAAGTGGCGAATCAAGGGCGACAACACTTTCCAAATTAGATAGCCCGCAAAAAAAAAATAATAAAATAAATAAATAAATAACAGCCAAAATAAAACGACAATAATAAAATAAATAAATAATAAAAATAAAAAAGTTTCTGTCATCTGTGCGAGTCGGCCCGTCCATGTTTAAAAAACCATATTGGTTTCATTGGGCGGCAGGGCTTGAGATGTCATTTCATCTCAATGTCGGGTAAAACTCCGTCAAAATGGGAAGCAACGTCTCCAAAATAACCATTACAGTGTCGACTTGGAAGTTAAACCTCAAATAAAATAATCACGACAGACATTTTTATTATAGATATAATAAAACGCCTGCTTATTGAAAGTTGTTATGGCGCGATAAGCAACGGCGTCGACTCACATGCTAGCGAACCGTGTTCGAATCCGGATTTTTCGATGTTTTTTTTTTCTTATGCATCTTTATGTTTACATACGCTGATACACATCATTTTTCTTTCTTTTTGCCAACTTTTTCACAAGCCTAAACGGATTTAGTGACTGTTTTGTTTTGTTTGATTAGAGGTTTAACGTCCCCGTCAACACTGTAAAGGTCATTTTGGAGACGTTGATTCCAATTTTGTGGGACTTTTACCCGACACTGAGATGAAATGACATCTCAAGCCATATCGCCCAATGAAACCAATAGGGTTTATTAGCATGGACGGTCCGCCTCGCACCGCGGTTCCTGGACAGGCTTAGATCTAAGCGGTTTACCAGTACTAGTGTGCGGGCCGGATTCAGCTCTGCGTGGAAGCATCATGCAGCCCATATATTTCTTCAAGCCCCTATGGGCGAGGGCGAAGGTGACTGGGTTTGCTTTACATCAAATGTGATTTTATTTAAAGTCTTACGTCCCCATTGGGGCTTAAAGAAATAGATGGGCTGTGCTGCATGATGCTTCCACGCAGACTTACCGCACACGAGTACTAGTAAACTACTTAGAGGATCTAAGCCTGCCCAGGCAAAGCTGTGCAAATCGCACTGTCCATGCTCATAAACCCTATTGGTTTCATTGGGCGACAGGGCTTGAGATGTCATTTCATCTCAATGTCGGGTATAGACGATCTTTCACGAGTGTTCATTTCATATGAAATTTATGAAACGAGCCTTTGAAATGACCACGATAGAAAAATTCTGTTTATCATATGACCACTTTAAATTGGATTTTATCGCCTTTTTATCTGACAATTTAAAAAAAAAATGCATGCTTGACATGGACGTCGACATGACGTTACTTAATCCCGCCAGAGTGTTATTACACGTGTGGCCATGCGATTTTTATTACATAGAGGATCTTACATGAGTGCTCATGTATTATTGAATTTATTAAACGAGTTGAGGAAAAGGGATAAAATGCGAGGCTTTGCCGAGCATTTTATCCCATTTCCTCAACGAGTTTAATAAATTCAATAATGCATGAGCACGAATGCAAGATTCTATTTATCATATGACATTTAAAATGTATTTTATTCACGATTGTTTACCAAAATGTCAATTATCCGCCATTAGTAAACGCGACGTCGTTATGGACGTCGTACATGTAACGTTACGGGACGTATCTAGCTAATTTGCATATTGAATCAACTAGTGGATTATCGAAAATATTACATGGCGTTAATACACTCTCAGACGCGACGTCATATGATAAACGACGTTATCCACTGCTTATCAACGACGTCATATGATTAAAAAAACGTTTAATAATGTTGCATAACAGCAGGATGAAAATTGTGTTTTCACAGTCGTACGCTTTAAACGCTGATAGGAGCCAAATTTAATTTTCACTTTCTTACATAGATTTTTGTTGCCTACAACATGATGGTAAATGTTTTGTGAATTGTAACAATTTTTCATCTGGGTGTATTTGTGGCAGGACTAAATATGGGTTTTCGCAGCCGTAAGCTTTAAAGACGGGAAAGGGCTAAATTTGATTTCTAGTTTCTTACATAGTTTTAGATGCCTACAACATGGTGGTAAATATTTTGAAATTCGGAAGAATTTCTCATCCTGCTGTGCTGCCATCCTGCTAACTTGACAGGTTCAACAGGATGAAAATTGATGTTGCATTTCCAGCAGGATGAAAATTGAGTTTTCACGGCTGTACGCTTTAAACGCTGACAGGAGCCAAATTTAATTTTCACTTTCTTTCATAGATTTTTGTTGCCTACAACATGATGGTAAATGTTTTGTGATTTGAAACAATTTTTCATCTGGGTGAATTTGTGGCAGGACGAAAAATGGGTTTTCGCGGCCGTACGCTTTAAAGACGGGAAAGGGCTAAATTTGATTTATAGTTACATACATAGTTTACGATGCCTACAACGTGGTGGTAAATATTTTGAAATTCAGAAGAATTTTTCATCCTGCTGTGCTTCCATCCTGCTAACTTGACAGATTCAGCAGGATGAAAATTGATGTTGCATTTCCAGCAGGATGTAAATTGAGTTTTCACGGCTGTACGCTTTAAACCCTGACAGGAGCCAAATTTAATTTTCACTTTCTTTCATAGATTTTTGTTGCCAACAACATGATGGTAAATGTTTTGTGATTTGAAACAATTTTTCATCTGGGTGAATTTGTGGCAGGACGAAAAATGGGATTTCGCGGCCGTACGCTTTAAAGACGGGAAAGGGCTAAATTTGATTTCTAGTTTCTTACATAGTTTTTAGATGCCTACAAATGGTGGTAGATATTTTGAAATTCAGAAGAATTTCTCATCCTGCTGTGCTGCCATCCTGCTAACTTGACAGGTTCAGCAGGATGAAAATTGATGTTGCATTTCCAGCAGGATGAAAATTGAGTTTTCACGGCTGTACGCTTTAAACGCTGATAGGAGCCAAATTTAATTTTCACTCTCTTTCATAGATTTTTGTTGCCTACAACATGATGGTAAATGTTTTGTGATATGAAACAATTTTTCATCCTGGTGTATTTGTGGCAGGACGAAAAATAGGTTTTCGGGACCGTACGCTTTAAAGACGGGAAAGGGCTAAATTTGAGTTCTAGTTTCTTACATAGTTTTTAGATGCCTACAACACGGTGGTAAATATTTTGAAATTCAGAAGAATTTCTCATCCTGCTGTGCTGCCATCCTGCTAACTTGACAGGTTCAGCAGGATGAAAATTGATGTTGCATTTCCAGCAGGATGAAAACTGAGTTTTCACGGCTGTACGCTTTAAACGCTGACAGGAGCCAAATTTAATTTTCACTTTCTTACGTAGTTTTTTGTTGCCTACAACGTGATGGTAAATGTTTTGTGATTTGAAACAATTTTTCATTTGGGTGAATTTGTGGCAGGACGAAAAATGGGTTTTCGCGGCCGTACGCTCTAAGGCGGGAAAGGGCTAAATTTGATTTCCAGTTTCTTACATAGTTTTTAGATGCCTACAGCATGGTGGTAAATATTTTGAAATGCAGAAGAATTTCTCATCCTGCTGTGCTGCCATCCTGCTAACTTGACAGGTTCAGCAGGATGAAAATTGATGTTGCATTTCCAGCAGGATGAAAATTGAGTTTTCACGGCTGTACGCTTTAAACGCTGATAGAAGCCAACTTTTATTTTCACTTTCTTTCATAGATTTTTGTTGCCTACAACATGATGGTAAATGTTTTGTGATTTGAAACAATTTTTCATCTGGGTGTATTTGTGGCAGGACGAAAAATGGGTTTTCGCGGCCGTACGCTTTAAAGACGGGAAAGGGCTAAATTTGATTTCTAGTTTCTTACATAGTTTTTAGATGCCTACAACATGGTGGTAAATATTTTAAAATTCAGAAGAATTTCTCATCCTGCTGTGCTGCCATCCTGCTAACTATACAGGTTCAGCAGGATGAAAATTGATGTTGCATTTCTAGCAGGATGAAAATTGAGTTTTCACGGCTGTACGCTTTAAACGCTGACAGGAGCCAAATTTAATTTTCACTTTCTTACATAGATTTTTGTTGCCTACAACACGATGGTAAATGTTTTGTAATTTGAAACAATTTTTCATCTGGGTGAATTTGTGGCAGGACAAAAATGGGTTTTCGCGGCCGTACGCTTTAAAGACGGGAAAGGATAAATTTGAGTTCTAGTTTCTTACAAAGTGGTAAATATTTTGAAATGCAGAAGAATTTCTCATCCTGCTGTGCTGCCATCCTGCTAACTTGACAGGTTCAGCAGGATGAAAATTGATGTTGCATTTCCAGCAGGATGAAAATTGAGTTTTCACGGCTGTACGCTTTAAACGCTGACAGGAGCCAAATTTAATTTTCACTTTCTTACATAGTTTTTAGATGCCTACAACATGATGGTAAATGTTTTGTGATTTGAAACAATTTTTCATCTAGGTGTATTTGTGGCAGGACGAAAAACAGGTTTTCGCGGCCGTACGCTTTAAAGACGGGAAAGGGCTAAATTTGAGTTCTAGTTTCTTACATAGTTTTTAGATGCCTACAACATGGTGGTAAATATTTTAAAATTCAGCAGAATTTCTCATCCTGCTGTGCTACCATCCTGCTAACTTGACAATTTCAGCAGGATGAAAATTGATGTTGCATTTCCAGCAGGATGAAAATTGAGTTATCACGGCCGTACGCTTTAAACGCTGATAGGAGCCAAATTTAATTTTCTTTTTCTTACATAGATTTTTGTTGCCTACAACATGATGGTAAATGTTTTGTGATTTGAAACAATTTTTCATCTGGTGAATTTGTGGCAGGACGAAAAATCGGTTTTCGCGGCCGTACGCTTTAAAGACGGGAAAGGGCTAAATTTGATTTCTAGTTTCTTACATAGTTTTTAGATGCCTACAACATGGTGGTAAATATTTTGAAATTCAGAAGAATTTCTCATCCTGTTGTGCTGCCATCCTGCTAACTTGACAGGTTCAGCAGGATGAAAATCGGCGTTGCACTTCCAGCAGGATGAAAATTGAGTTTTCACGGCCGTACGCTTTAAACGCTGATAGGAGCCAAATTTAATTTTCACTTTCTTACATAGATTTTTGTTGCCTACAACATGATGGTAAAAGTTTTGTGATTTGAAACAATTTTTCATCTGGGTGAATTTGTGGCAGAAAGAAAATTGGGTTTTCGCGGCCGTACGCTTTAAAGACGGGAAAGGGCTAAATTTGATTTCTAGTTTCTTACATAGTTTTTAGATGCCTACAACATGGTGGTAAATATTTTGAAATTCAGAAGAATTTCTCATCCTGCTGTGCTGCCATCCTGCTAACTTGACAGGTTCAGCAGGATGAAAATTGATGTTGCATTTCTAGCAGGATGAAAATTGAGTTTTCACGGCTGTACGTTTTAAACGCTGACAGGAGCCAAATTTAATTTTCACTTTCTTACATAGATTTTTGTTGCCTACAACACGATGGTAAATGTTTTGTAATCTGAAACAATTTTTCATCTGGGTGAATTTGTGGCAAGACGAAAAATGGGTTTTCGCGGCCGTACGCTTTAAAGACGGGAAAGGATAAATTTGAGTTCTAGTTTCTTACATAGTGGTAAATTTCTCATCCTGCTGTGCTGCCATCCTGCTAACTTGACAGGTTCAGCAGGATGAAAATTGATGTTGCATTTCCAGCAGGATGAAAATTGAGTTTTCACGGCTGTACGCTTTAAACGCTGACAGGAGCCAAATTTAATTTTCACTTTCATCTGGGTGAATTTGTGGCAGGACGAAAAATGGGTTTTCGCGGCCGTACGCTTTAAAGACGGGAAAGGGCTAAATTTGATTTCTAGTTTCTTACATAGTTTTTAGATGCCTACAACATGGTGGTAAATATTTTGAAATTCAGAAGAATTTCTCATCCTGTTGTGCTGCCATCCTGCTAACTTGACAGGTTCAGCAGGATGAAAATCGGTGTTGCACTTCCAGCAGGATGAAAATTGAGTTTTCACGGCCGTACGCTTTAAACGCTGATAGGAGCCAAATTTAATTTTCACTTTCTTACATAGATTTTTGTTGCCTACAACATGATGGTAAAAGTTTTGTGATTTGAAACAATTTTTCATCTGGGTGAATTTTTGGCAGAACGAAAATTGGGTTTTCGCGGCCGTACGCTTTAAAGACGGGAAGGGACTAAATTTGATTTCTAGTTTCTAACATAGCTATAGGTGCCAATAACATGGTTGTATATATTTTGAAATTCAGCACAAGTTCTCACACTGCTGTTCTTCTATCCGCCTAAATTATTAGTTTCATCCTGCTGTCCTGCCATCCTGTTCACTTATTATGTTTCATCCTGTTGTCCTGCCATCCTGCTAACTTAATGTTTCATCCTGCTGTCCTGCCATCCTGCTAACTTAACATGTTTCATCCTGCTGTCCTGCCATCCTGCTAACTTTGTCGAGCCGTTTTAACGAGTAACCACACTCTATGTTTTGAGCAGGAATATGAAATAGCATAATATTTTATCTGAAACTTTTCATTTTAATTTGGTTGTATAATTTTCAATATATTTTTATCTTATGACGTCGCGCCTGATAGTGTGATAACGTCATGTAATAAATTCGATGATCCACTAGTGGGTTAAATATTCAAATTAGTTAGATACGCCCGGTAACGTTACATGTACGGCGTACTTAACAACGTCGCGTTTACTATTAATGTCGGAATTAAACAATAGTGAATTAAATGTGTTTTAAATGTCTTATGATAAATAGAATCTTGCATTCGTGCTCATGTATTATTGAATTTATTAAACTCGTTGAAGAAAATCTTTTTGTTTTGTTCATATTATTTTCACGTTTTCCCGTCTTATATCCGGATGCGTTTTGGGTGATGTGAGCTTATTGGTTAATTAAACAGGCCTTGGTCGGTTTTCTCGTCAGTCGACCGCTATACGCTACAGAGAATAGAAGGGAAGGTTTGTCTGTAGACCAAATTTTTGATCGAAAATACAGTAACTAATGATCGGAAAATCGGCTGTTAGCCAGAAGTCATTGGCCAAATGTTTAACGTGATTTTGGCTGAGGAATGTGAAAGTCAATCAAATTATTAGAATCGTGAACGATTTACAGGAGTTAAAACGTTTCGCCAGTACTAGCGAGCATTTCGATCAGTCAAGACGACATATATTGAACATATCTAAATGCACAGTGTAAAGTCCAATACACGTTCCACATAGAAAGCCACTGAAAAGTTTTTGGACACAGGTTTTCGGCTAAGCCGTTTTTTCCTGGACGACGGGAACTTTTAGATGTGGACAGTCTGTTTTATAATAAATACTCAGTGCTCTAGCCACAATTTTTATGCAGAGCTTCTGCCGTGACGTCACAGAACAGGTCTTTGTCGAGAGTTGCACTTTATGAGATTTTTTTTTTCCAATTATCGAATGAAAATAATTCTAGAATTCGCTCTGATAATTTATTAACTATTTTATTTCTATACACGTTGGGATCAATCGCGAAAATAACATTGGCGAATTATGCAAGATTTCTGTACTTTTATAAAATGCTATTAGAAATTATTGACTGGATGTATAAATTAGTAGAAAATGAATGATATTTCTGTTATTCAGTTGTATCCTAAAATGATTCCTGTGATCCATGGTAACGATAGATAACTCTGTATTGATCAGGTATCTGACGTCACGGGATTTTGCTCTATTGTCGTTTTTGATACGAAGCATAGACATGCATGTTAAAAGATTGCATAACTTCAGTTACACTTAGGGGTTGACTACTTTGGCAGTCATGTGATTACCAGAACAGCATAGTTAAGTATGTTGCATTATTACAATTTGATAATAAATGGAAGTCGTCGATCTATAGCGTTCAGCGGCATCTCCAACTCAATCGTTTTTACTTGAATTCTTATTCTGCTATGTGACAAATTCTCGCAATGTGGCCACAGTGCAAAAGTTCGCCCCAGGACAGCATAGAAAAGACTACCTTTATTTTCGGTCGAACAAAGTGAGGGAGAAAATAAAGGGATAAAGCCTCGCATTTTATCCCTTTTCCTCAGCTCGTTTGATAAATTAAAAAATACATGAACTCAAATACATGAACTTTCATGTAAGATCCTCTATGAATAGGCGAATTTTCGTAATGTATTGCGACTGTCTGTGACTTTTATTTGTTATCCTGAATTATTCTTCCTATAGCTTATAGAGGTAAATTTGGGGAGATTATTGTTCGATATGATTCGTACTCAATAGAACCGCCTCAATGAGGCGATTCAAATGAGTATAAACACATGCTTGTAACTGTCTGTTTGTGTCTCCATAAATGGAAACATTACGATTACACATCCGTGTGATATAGAGCATTTTTTCAAACCTCAAAAAAGGTAATTTTGCTGTTGAAAATTTGTGAAAATTTTCTTATTTATACTCCAAACATAGGTTTTGGGTGCTCGTTAGAACCGCCTCATTGAGGCGGTTCTAACGAGTACCCACAACCTATGTCTTGGAGCAGAAATAAGAAAAATAATGTTTACCCCCGTAAACCCCAGTTTTCTCTATATAAAGTGGGGTTTAGGGGGGGGGGGGGTCTTTATTTCACGGACTTGTTCACGTGATGAAGATGTCAAAGAATGTAAACTTTCTCAGTCCTTCACTTCGACGTCTATTACATGGACTGGTGTATTGCTGAATAAAACTTTGCACATACAATATGAGAACCGCAGCCTGCCCTACATCAAAGTGTAGATTATGAGAATCTTATATGGGTGTGAGGGGTGGATGGAAAAATCCGTCCCGAGGGTCACTGTCCGGCATCATGAGGCTTGCCGAGTGATGCCGGACAGTGATCCCGAGGGACGGATTTTTCTATCCACACCTCACACCCATATAGGATTCTTTTTCTTGCATACCTTCGGTTTCTATGGCGAATTTTGAATGCTGCTGTGACCACTTCGGTTACCGACGTCCTCCATTCTGTGATGACACAACAGGAATGTTTAGTGACGTCACGCATGACGATGCCGCGCATGAGTTTGTAATCAACCAGTGCATTTATCAAACACGCGATTATATTCGATGTGATGTCGGAATACCAGGGTCAGAACATAAATTTCTATCCGAGTGTAAAATCACGGATTTCCTTGTCTGGTGTGCAAGAATATATTTTCTTGTCCTTTGGGATCATTGATTCCATTGTGGAATTTTGAAAATAGCCGAGGGTCACTGAAGAGGCCTAATTGACCGAAACTAGCTAGTCTGGCCCAGAAAACATGTACACTCCATATTTTTCATTTCTGTGGGTATTCCTTGCTTCCAAAGGATAACCCATTTATAGAACATATTTAACTTCACTACAGCTGGTGTGTGGGAATGTGTGGCGGCGGAAAAACGTCTCCCTGCCCTACATCATAGTGTAGATTATATTTTCTTGTCCTTTGGGATCATTGATTTCATTGTGGAATTTTGAAAATATCTGAGGGTCACTGATGAGGCCTAATTGGCCGAAACTAGCAAGTGTGGCCGAGAAAACATGTACACTCCATATTTTTCACTTCTGTGGTGTATTCCTTGCTTCCAAAGGATAACCCTTTTATAGAACATATTCTACTGGAACATACGGGTCACAGGCATAGGCGAGGATCACTTGGCGTTTCATAGAATTGTATTATCCACTCACTGCTTCTATATTGACCCTATCATGAACGTTGCTAAAGAAATTTCTGGAGTATTGCTGAATAAAACTTTGGACATACAATATGATTTGATGTCTTAAATACTTGAACATACGGGCACAGGCATAGGCGGGGATCACTTGACGTTTCATAGTATTATATTATCAAGCCACTGTACTAAGATTATAACTCAGCTGCAGCATGCGCCAAGCAACCGGAATGGCCGAATACGTGCGCCCATCGAAGCCTCAGATCAGCCTGCGCATCCGACTGCGCATGCATCGTGCAGGCTGAGAAAGCTGTATAATAAATGTTTAAGTATTCAGTCTGCTCTTGGTCTTCGCATACAAAATTGAGCTTGCCGGTTATTGTTCAGAAGGTCGGTGCCTTTTATTGGATCTATTGTTTATCAATCAACCCAAAGTTACTAACTACGGAAGCTTTCCGCCTGCTATGTCCACGTGACTATCGCTGACCATGTACAAAATCGACGTACCAGTTATTTATAGCAGCGATAGTCTTCTCACTGACGTCAGAGGGTTGTGTTAAATGAATATTCTGGACTAGGCTCGTGAACTGGGTCATTGGCAAACAATGTAGTCCCAGATCAGACGCCGCATCACGCGGCTTCTGATCAGGATCTACACTGTTTGCTAAAATCAAATTGAAATTTATGGATTAGAAAAACAGATTAGGTATCAGTTCAGGTCTTTTTTTTGGAATTGATATTTTACGTCCCCGTCAACACCATCTAGGTCATTTCATTTTGGATAAGTTGCTTCCAATTTTGTGGGACATTCACTCGACACTGTAGATGGCATCTTGAGCCCTACTGCCCAAACAAACCAATATGTTTTATTACCAGTACGCATGTGCGGTCCGATTCAGCTCTGGAAGCATCATGCAACCCAAGCCCGATGGGCGGGGGCCCAGGACTATAGACTCGTGTACTGAGATCCGTGTACTGAGGCTGTAGTGGTCATTGGCAAACAGTGCAGTCCAGATCAGTTCGTCTGATCAGGGTCTACCGCATTTGCTTAAGAAATTGGAATTTAAGGGTACACAGTTTAAGTTTTAGTTCAGGGCAGTTGGTAACTCTTGATCAGATTCGTTTCATACTGTCCGCATGTAACGTGTGTAATATTAAAATCCAGTACTGTTTGCAATCTGTGTAGACCCTGGTCAGACGCCGCGTTTGCTAATGTCCAAGTACACTAGCACAGTCCAGATTTTACTTTTACATAATCTTCTGGCGTGCGTCGCAGGGTCACTATAGATATTGTACATAGTCAACGAGTGTCACACGGACAATAGCAGGGAAGGGAATCTTATTTAGCTACATGTAATATCTTTTGGTCGACTGTTAAACAATCCACCAAATACTGTTTTTCTGAGAAACTACACAATGAAACTTTAAGCAATACCAACCTAAGTAACTTTTGTTTGTTTGTTTGTTTGCTTTGAGGTTTAACGTCCCCGTCAACACTGAATAGGTCATTTTGGAGACGTTGCTTCCATTTTTGTGGGATTTTTACCCGACACTGAGATGAAAAGACCTCTAAAGCCCTGTCGCCCAATGAAACCAATAGGGTTTATAAGCATGAACGGTCCTACTCGCACCACTTTGCCTAGGCAAGCTTAGATCCTCTAAGCGGCTTACCAGTACTCGTGTGCGGTCGGCTTCAGCTCTGCGTGGAAGCATCATGCAGCCCAAATATTTCTTTAAGCCCCGATGGGCGGGGGCGATCCTCAGTAACTTAGACGACATTTATTGAATTTATTAATCTGCTGTTTGTCAAGTTGACTCTAGATGCCAACGAAGTCGTGATAATCCGAAAACATTTTCCGATTATCTCCGTGGCGGGCACTTGCGCTGATCCGATTCAAATGTGGTAATGCCCGCTGTGCCTCTACCGCAGATTAGCGACTTGCACGTGATGCGTTTCTAGCCAATGAAAAAAAAAGCAAGGTGAAGTTGGTTTGTTTTTCGTTTTTCGTTTTTCGATATTCACTTTATGGCGAAGATAGGTGAAGTTAGTTTGTTTTTCGTTATTCGTTTTTCGTTATTCGATTTGAAGCCGCATATCGTATTTTAACATTCGAAATCGTATTTTTAGAAATTCGAATAGGGACCGAATATCGCATTTTGACATTCGAAATCCTATTTTGACATTCGGATTGGGGAAGAATATCGTATTTTGATATTCAAAATCCTATTTTGACATTCGGATTGGGGCAGGATATCGTATTTTGATATTCAAAATCCTATTTTGACATTCGAATTTGGACCGAATATCGTATTTTGATGTTCAAAATCCTATTTTGACATTCGAATTGGGGCAGAATATAGTATTTTGATCCTATTTTGACATTCAGATTGGGGCAGAATATCGTATTTTGATATTCAAAATCCTATTTTGACATTCGAATTGGGACCGAATATCGTATTTTGATATTCAAAATCCTATTTTGACATTCGAATTGGGGCAGAATATAGTATTTTGATATTCAAACTCCTATTTTGACATTCGAATTGGCCCCGAATATCGTATTTTGATATTCAAAATCCTATTTTGACATTCGAATTGGGACTGAATATCGTATTTTGATATTCAAAATCCTATTTTGACAGTGGGATTGGGGCAGAATATAGTATTTTGATATTCAAAATCCTATTTTGACGTTCGGATTGGGACAGAATATAGTATTTTGATATTCAAAATCCTATTTTGACATTCGAATTGGCCCCGAATATCGTATTTCGATATTCAAAATCCTATTTTGACATTCGAAATGGGACTGAATATCGTATTTTGATATTCAAAATCCTATTTTGACATTCGAATTGGGGCAGAATATAGTATTTTGATATTCAAAATCCTATTTTGACATTCAGATTGGGGCAGAATATCGTATTTTGATATTCAAAATCCTATTTTGACATTCGAATTGGGACCGAATATCGTATTCTGATATTCAAAATCCTATTTTGACATTCGAATTGGGGCAGAATATAGTATTTTGATATTCAAAATCCTATTTTGACATTCAGATTGGGGCAGAATATCGTATTTTGATATTCAAAATCCTATTTTGACATTCGAATTGGGACCGAATATCGTATTTTGATATTCAAAATCCTATTTTGACATTTGAATTGGGGCAGAATATAGTATTTTGATATTCAAAATCCTATTTTGACATTCAGATTTGGGCAGAATATCGTATTTTGATATTCAAAATCCTATTTTGACATTCGAATTGGGACCGAATATCGTATTTTGATATTCAAAATCCTATTTTGACATTCGAATTGGGGCAGAATATAGGAATTTGATATTCAAAATCCTATTTTGACATTCGAATTGGCCCCGAATATCTTATTTTGATATTCAAAAACCTATTTTGACATTCGAATTGGCCCCGAATATCGTATTTTGATATTCAAAATCCTATTTTGACATTCGAATTGGGACTGAATATCGTATTTTGATATTCAAAATCCTATTTTGACATTCGGATTGGGGCAGAATATAGTAATTTGATATTCAAAATCCTATTTTGACATTCGGATTGGGGCAGAATATAGTATTTTGATATTCAAAATCCTATTTTGACATTCGGATTGGGGCAGAATATCGTATTTTGATATTAAAAATCCTATTTTGACATTCGAATTGGGACCGAATATCGTATTTTGATATTCAAAATCCTATTTTGACATTCGAATTGGGGCAGAATATAGTATTTTGATATTCAAACAGGATTTTGAATATCAAAATACGATATCCGGTCCCTCTTCGAATGTCAAAATAGGATTTTGAATATCAAAATACGATATTCTGCCCCAATCCGAATGTCAAAATAGGATTTTGAATATCAAAATACTATATTCTGCCCAAATCCGAATGTCAAAATAGGATTTTTAATATCAAAATACAATATTTTGCCCCAATCCGAATGTCAAAATAGGATTTTGAATATCAAAATACGATATTTGTTCCCGATTCGAATGTCAAAATCGGATTTTGAATATCAAATTACTATATTCTGCCCCAAGCCGAACGTCAAAATAGGATTTTGAATATCAAAATACTATATTCTGCCCCAATCCGAATGTCAAAATAGGATTTTGAATATCAAAATACTATATTCTGCCCAAATCCGAATGTCAAAATAGGATTTTGAATATCAAAATACGATATTCAGTCCCAATTCGAATGTCAAAATAGGATTTTGAATATCAAAAGACGATATTCGGTCCCAATTCGAATGTCAAAATAGGATTTTGAATATCAAAATACTATATTCTGCCCCAATCCGAATGTCAAAATAGGATTTTGAATATCAAAATACGATATTCAGACCCAATTCGAATGTCAAAATAGGATTTTGAATATCAAAATACGATATTCAGTCCCAATTCGAATGTCAAAATAGGATTTTGAATATCAAAATACGATAATCGGGGCCAATGCGAATGTCAAAATAGGATTTTGAATATCAAAATACTATATTCTGCCCCAATTCGAATGTCAAAATAGGATTTTGAATATCAAAATACTATATTCGTTCCCAATTCGAATGTCAAAATAGGATTTTGAATATCAAAATACGATATTCAGTCCCAATTCGAATGTCAAAATAGGATTTTGAATATCAAAATACGATATTCTGCCCCAATCCGAATGTCAAAATAGGATTTTGAATATCAAAATACTATATTCTGCCCCAATTCGAATGTCAAAATAGGAATTTGAATATCAAAATACGATATTCGGTCCCAATTCGAATGTCAAAATAGGATTTTGAATATCAAAATACGATATTCGGGGCCAATTCGAATGTCAAAATAGGATTTTGAATATCAAAATATTATATTCTGCCCCAATTCGAATGTCAAAATAGGATTTTGAATATCAAAATACGATATTCGGTCCCAATTCAAATGTCAAAATAGGATTTTGAATATCAAAATACGATATTCGGGGCCATTTCGAATGTCAAAATAGGATTTTGAATATCAAAATACTATATTCTGCCCTAATTCGAATGTCAAAATAGGATTTTGAATATCAAAATACGATATTCGGTCCCAATTCGAATGTCAAAATAGGATTTTGAATATCAAAATACGATATTCGGTCCCAATTCGAATGTCAAAATAGGATTTTGAATATCAAAATACTATATTCTGCCCCAATTCGAATGTAAAAATAGGATTTTGAATATCAAAGTACGATATTCGGTCCCAATTCGAATGTCAAAATAGGATTTTGAATATCAAAATACGATATTCGGGGCCATTTCGAATGTCAAAATAGGATTTTGAATATCAAAATACTACATTCGGTCCCAATTCGAATGTCAAAATAGGATTTTGAATATCAAAATACGATATTCTGCCCCAATCCGAATGTCAAAATAGGATTTTGAATATCAAAATACTATATTCTGCCCCAATCCGAATGTCAAAATAGGATTTTGAATATCAAAATACGATATTCAGTCCCAATTCGAATGTCAAAATAGGATTTTGAATATCAAAATACGATATTCGGGGCCAATTCGAATGTCAAAATAGGATTTTGAATATCAAAATACTCTATTCTGCCCCAATCAGAACGTCAAAATAGGATTTTGAATATCAAAATACTATATTCTGCCCCAATCCGAATGTCAAAATAGGATTTTGAATATCAAAATACTATATTCTGCCCCAATTCGAATGCCAAAATAGGATTTTGAATATCAAAATACGATATTCGGTCCCAATTCGGATGTCAAAATAGGATTTTGAATATCAAAATACGATATCCTGCCCAAATCCGAATGTCATAATAGGATTTTGAATATCAAAATACGATATTCTTCCCCAATCCGAATGTCAAAATAGGATTTCGAATGTTAAAATACGATATGCGGCTTCAAATCGAATAACGAAAAACGAATAACGAAAAACAAACTAACTTCACCTATCTTCGCCATAAAGTGAATATCGAAAAACGAAAAACGAAAAACAAACCAACTTCACCTTTTTTTCACCAGAAAGTGAATAGCGAAAAACGAAAAACGAATAACAAACCACCTTCACTTTGCTGAAAAAAATCGATTTTCATTTGTGATACGCACTAACATATGATAAAGCAGTTCACACGAGAGGTCATTTCATAATAAATTTATGAAACGAGCCTTTGTCGAGTTGCATAAATTTCATATAAAATGAGCACTCGTGTGAAATACAGTAAAATTCCGTTATTAAGACCACCTAAAATTAAGACTATATCTATCTATATCAATACTGCATCACCCCCTCGCGGGGATTACGTGCAGGTGCGCGTCATTGCGATGTTAGTAGAAGAAGTTTAAAATTAATAGGTTATCTGCTTTAAAAGGCTTATTTTGAAGCGTGTCCTTAATCTTTCTTTGCGTTTTCTGCCCACAATGTCCTCTGGTCAGGGACCACCTTTTGGACTGTTCAAAAGTGGTCTTACAGACCACTTTTGAACAGTCCCAAAGGTGGTCTTAATATAGGAGTTTTACTGTACTCTGTAGTTTCGGTTGTACTACAACTATCATACCCAGAAATGTGCAAGAAGGTTGACGTTAAAGGTCCTCTCGATCACGTGATCTGGAGTAGCCAATAGTTTCTTTCCAGCAACAACAGCAGCATTGTTAATGAGAATGGAAACATCGCCGACATCTTTCTTCACTCGTTTTCCCGTGATAAACACTTGCTCTTTGTCACTGAAATGCAGTAAGAGAGATTTAACCCTTTTTGTACAAAATGGAATCTTCTTCCTTATATAAAGCAGGAGTCCATGTCAAAATTTAGGGGTGTCAGACTGTGTTTTCTTCAAAATTGATTTGGAAAAGGGCTGAACTTTTTGCAAATAGTGTAGGCCCTGATCAGACGCCGCATTCTGCGGCGTCTGATCTGGGTCTGCACTGTTTGCCAGGGTACCCGTTTCGGGGTTGCTGGTACAAAATGGTTAAGGGTCTTTTCGCTGCTGTGTATACATTTAGGGGATAACTGTATTAAAAATCAAAGTACTGACAGCACTGAAGTTCAATTGTCTTCGTGTGTAGGCTTGAAAAATGATCCGGAAGGGTGACATCGACTGGTAACATTTCGTTTAAACATGTAAAAAAATAGTGTAGACCCTGATTAGGCGCCCTTAAAGTCCTGTACTCTAAGCAAACAGTGTGACGTCTGATCTGGGTCTAAACTGTTTGCCAAACCCAACACATTATTCCAAACCAGATTCTGAAGATAACTCTCTTGCGAAACTCTCGCATCCATAAGAATAACGCTGCTATGTTCAATAACTGACCGTATGAAATCGGCGATAGTCACGTGGACTTAAGCACTGAAGAGCTTCTGTGCTTAGCAACTTTGGGTTGACTGACAAACAATCGACCCAAAATTAGAATTTTAGGAGATAAATCGTCCGGACTGAAATTTCTTATACGTAATTTGCGACCGTAAAACCAACGATTCCATAGCGATGACTGCTCCAAGACATACGTGGGTACTCGTTAGAACCGCCTCAATGAGGCGGTTCTAACGAGTAGCCACAACCTATGTTAGGAGCAGTAGTAAGAAAAAATCGTAAATTTTCATCAGAAAAGTAACCATTTTGGAAATATAAAAATTTGCACTGTCACATGGGTATTTTATCATAATGTCTATTTTTACTCAAAACATAGGTTGCGGGTACTTCGTTAGAACCGCCTCAAGCCTCAAGCGGTTCTAACGAGTACCAATAACCTATGACTTCGAACACAAATAATAAAAATAATGTAAACCCCTGTAAACCCCAGTTTTCTTTATATAAAGTAGGGTTTAAAGGGATCATTCATTACAAGGACTTTCATCCACAAATGATAAACTACGATGCGGACAGCCTCATTATTTGAATCTGACAGTAGCCTATTGTTTGAGTTGAGGTTTAACGTCCCCGTCAACACTGTAAAGGTCA
Source organism: Lucinisca nassula (assembly GCA_963580285.1). Classification (NCBI taxonomy): domain Eukaryota; kingdom Metazoa; phylum Mollusca; class Bivalvia; order Lucinida; family Lucinidae; genus Lucinisca; species Lucinisca nassula. Next base: position 41,045,294 of record OY757020.1, read on the forward strand.
TTTTGATACGTTGCTTCCAATTTTGTGGGACTTTTACCAGACATTGATAGTTGGTAGAGTGTCCGCTCCGGGGAACGGGAGGTCACGGGTTCGATCCCGGGCCGCGACATACCAAAGTCGTTAAAAATGGTACTAGCTGCTCCTCGCTTGGCAATAAGATTTATGGGGTAGAGCTAGGACTGGTCGACCCAGTGTCAGGATAATGTGACTGGGTGTGGTATCATGTAATGTGTCTGGGACATGATACTTCAATGAGGCAGCACTATAAAAGTGAGCATTGAGTTCCCTGTCGCAACCAGACACCGTCGTGATATGACTGAAAAATTGTTGAAGGCGACGTTAAACCCGAATTCACACACACACACACACACACACACACACACACACACACACACACACACACACACACACACACACACCAGACATTGAGAGGAAATGACATCTCAAGCCCTGTCGCCAAATGAAACCAATGGGGTTTATAAGCATGGACTTTGCCTGGGCAAGCTTAGATCCTCTAAGCGGTTTACCAGTATTCGTGTGCGGCGGGTCGGATTCATGCTCTGCATGGAAGCATCATGCACCCATATATTTCTTCAAGCCCCGATGGGCTGGGGCTGCTAGACTGAATTTATGTGCAGGTAAAGAGCGTACAAAAATGGATGATGAACGTTGCTAATTTTCAAACTTATTTTGTTTTTGAGAATCGGTTCAGTATTAATGAGAGTATCCAATTTAAATACACGTAATAGCTAATTTGCATATTTCGTGCAAATTTATGCAGATTATTTAAAATGAATAATAACCACCTGACCGGTTTTATTTGGAAACTTTTCATTCTGCACTATACACACGTATACAGTTCAAAAGGGAAACTATTTCGAATTTTTTGCTTGTACCTTTAAGGGGAATGGGAACACCTTGAGGGGAGACAACTCCTGCAAAAGTACTTTTGTCTCCCATGTCAATAGGGGTCAACTCTTAATGGAAAGAATTTGCTCCTAGGGAGCAAATTCTTTCCTTTAAGAGTAGACTCCTTTTTCAGTGGGACAGGGCTTATAGAAAAACGGGCAGGAGGTCCCGATAGTTATCTTCTTTTGAAAAATGGCGGAAAAATCTGCCAGGTGTTCCCATTCCCTTAAATGCACGATTACTATGGGCACATACGTTTTATCTTTACGATACCACACCCGTGTGGTATAGTGCATTCTTTCATAGCTCAAAAAATGGCTACTTTTTCGGTGAAAAGTGATTTTTGTTCTTATTTATACTCAAACACGGCCCCCGCCCATAGGGGCTTGAAGAAATATATGGGCTGCATGATGCTTCCACGCAGAGCTGAATCCGGCCAGCACACTAGTACTGGTAAACCGCTTAGAGGATCTAAGCCTGTCTTGGAATCGCGGTGCGAGGAGGACCGTCCATGCTAATAAACCCTATTCGTTTCATTGGGCGACAGGGCTTGAGATGTCATTTCATCTCAATGTCGGGTAAAAGTAAAAAAAATGACCTTTACAGTGTTGGCGGGGACGTTAAACCTAAAATCAAACAAACAAAATTTATACTCAAAACATAGGTTGTGGGTGCTCGTTTTTATTTGTTTGATTTGAAGTTTAACGTCCCCGTCATCATTATTTTGATCATTTTGGAGACGTTGGTTCCAATTTTGTATTTTGGAGACGTTGGTTCCAATTTTGTTGGACTTGATGAAACGACATCTCAATCCATGCCGCCCAATGAAACCAACAGGGTTTATATGCATGTACGACTGGCACCACTTTGCCTGGGCATGTTTAGACATTCTACGCGGTTTAGAGTACCCGTGTGCGGTCGGTTCAGCTCGGCGTGGAATCATCATGCAACCCAATCCATTTCTCCAAGCCTCGATGGGCGGGGGCGTTGTGGGTGCTCGTTAGAACCGCCTAAATATGTATTAACAACCTATGTCTAGGATCAGAAATTAGCAAATTAATGTATATCCCTGTAAACCCCAGTGTTCTGTAAATAAAGTGTGGTTTATATGTAGAGGAGACTTGTTATCATGATGCCAGTGAATTGCATTGCCTACAAAATGCCAATGACGCTTGTATCTTGTAGCCATATGAAGATGTGTGGTCCTTTACTTAATCTTCTAGAAATCTCAGCTTGTTATGATAATGACGACAAATTTCAATCTTAAATCAAAAATGGTCTTTTTGACTACGGTCAAAATGTAATAACTATACAGTCAAACCTGTGTCTAGCAAGCACCTATGGGATATTGCACCACCCGCAGAAAAAGCGACCGACTGAAGTCGGTTGATTTTCTAAGAGTGTCCTAAAATCACCGTGTCATTCTGTCAGTCTGTCCGTCCGTAACCCGTTTATGAAAATTGGTGATAGTGACTTAACCGCTTGGAATATTTAAATAATTTTTGGCATACTGATAAATATCAATGAGATCTAACCAATGAACTTGCGAAATATTACATTCCATTTAGTGTAGCCTCGCCGAGGCGAAAAATGTGAAAATTTTCGAACTGCTTCTCCTCGGAAACCGTTGGGCCGATTGAAGTCAGATTTCATATGGAGCCTCTATTGGATGGGGGAAACCAAAATTTGCTAATGGGGTCCAGGTCACATGACCAAAATGACCGCCAAGCCATATATGGTAAAAACCCTTCGAAAATAGTCTTCTCCAGAACCAATGGACAGATTTCCACGAAACTTGATAAATAGCATCTGGGACGTAGGCCCATCATAAATTGCTAAAATTTTGGCCCTGGGTTGACCTTGACCTTCTTTGTGCCTAGGTCAAACTTTGACACATATGCTTTTGTATTGGAAAAGTGAGAATGCATTTTATCCTGCAAACGATTCAGAATACAGTACTAAAGTATAAGATATATTTTTGCTCCTTACGATAAAGCGCATTTATTGGGGGAACCGTTTTAGGTCCAGGTCACATGACCAAAATGGCCGCCATACCCATATATGGTAACACTCATAAAGCTCAAAGCATCCGGCGGGTCGTGCACTCCAGCTGAAGCACTGGTTAAAAATATGCTTGCTTGAGACAAGTGCTTGCTTAATATAGGCGAGTTTAAATGCATAGGCCTGTTCTGGAAACTGAATGACAGATTGTTTGCTTAATAGAGTGAGTGAGTGTTTGAGTTTTACGTCTCACCAACAGCTAAAGTCATACGGAGACGGGACCTCGATTTAAAGACTCATCCAAAAGTCTGGAGAAGCCCGGGATCGATCCTGCGACCCCTGGTTTACAAGGCGAGTAGCATAACCACTACACCACGGAGGCTTCCTTGCTTAATAGAGGTGGCCACTATGACAGGTTTTACTGTGTAGTAAAAACGATACATTTTAACACGATTTTAAGCCCCTTCACGCCTATTTCCTCTTAACGAGAATATGGCTTTCCAGATACCAATACATTATGATAACATACTCGTGCGAGTGCATTTTTCACCTCTCCAAAATGGCTACTTATCTGGTGAAAATCTGTGACATTTTTCTTATTTATACTTCCAACGTAGTTTGTTGGTGCTCGTTAGAACCGCCTCAATGAGGCGATTCTACCGAGTACCGACAACCTATGCCTTGGAGCAAAAAAAAAAAAAAAATAATAATAATGTATACCCCATAAACCCCAGTTTTTATGGGGTGCCGTTTTACTATTTAATTCATGTTTATAGATATCAATAATTCTATTTATGGATATGCATAATTCGAATTATAGATATTCATAAATCAGCCGAATAATGGTTATCCACAATTCGAATTATGGATATCACTACTTCAATTTATGGATGTCCGTAAATAATTATTGATATCTATAAAAAAGGGTATAAAACGGCGCCCCATATACCCAAGAAACTCCAGTTTTCTCTTTATAAAGTGGGATTTGGTGGGGGCTGTTCATTTCACGGACTTGCTCGTAACGTGATGAAAGCTGCCACTTTTTCCATGTCGGGTCACATATATGAATTTGACCATGCCAAATTTTATGTCCAGTTTACTGACGCATACAAAATAAACCTTATATGGTGATATTTAATACAGACCAACCCGCTTTAAGCAAACGCCTGAGGGATAATCGAAATGTGCTTAAAACGGGGTCAAGCTTAGGCCTAATACATGTTTTTCTTGTTTTGTTTTTTCGGGAACTGGGTATAGGTTTGCTTGAAACAGATTGTTTGCTTGATACAGGTGCCGATTAAGACAGGGTTTTCTGTATTAATTCTTCCTCATATAGAAGACAGAAAACGTGTAGCAACGTCGTATCCACGTCGATACCACATCATAACGTTGCATCGACGTTGATGCGACGCTGCTTAAACGTCTTACGGCCAGTGTAATGATGGCTGGTATTAGTAAAGAGGTTCCCCCCGCACATCGGGGCTGTAACCGACCTCAACCTGAGTACTGGTAAACCGCTTATAGGATCTAAGCCTGCCCAGGCAATGTGGTGTGAATCGGACCGTCCCTACATATAAGCCCTTTTGGTTTGTTTGGGCGGCAGGGCTTGAGATGTAATTTCATCTTAATGTCGGGTAAATGTCCCACAAAATTGGTGGCAACGTCTCCAAAATGACCTTAATAGTGTTGACGGGGACATAACGAGCAAATCTGTAAAGAGAAGCCGCAGTCATTTATTTCTCGATTAGTAATCTATACAGGAATGTTCGAATCACTTCGGATTTTAACGTGAAACCGTTTGAAGTTTTTCTTTCTTTTTTTCCATTTTAAGGGATACTTAAATTAAACTTAGTTTGTCTTGCGTCAAACATATGCAAGTCGAATAGGAAAACACAGGCAAAGCAAATGCCTCCGTTCACCAGGGCTTGGAGAATTAGACTGGGCTGCATTATGCTTCCGGTTAGAGCTGAAACCTATCGCACATTCGAGCACTGGTAAACCGCTTAGAAGGTCTGCCTGTCCAGGGGAAGTGGTGCGAGTCAGACCGTCCATGTACATAAACACTATTGGTTCGCTTGGGCGGTAGGACTTGAGATGTCATTTCATCTCTATGTCGGATAAAAGTCCCACAATATTGGAAGCAAAAACTCCAAAATGACCTAAATAGTGTTGACTGGGACATAAAACCCTCAACGGGTAGTCCCTAATATTAATTCATGACCATGGTTTCCAGTTGCGCCCTCTTGCGGCTGATTCTCCCAAAGAAACAGCGTGGCTTTCTGGCTTATCATGCGTTTTTATTATTGCTTTTCTGCGTATCATATATATTGACTGTATGATATTATAGCTTTAACAAGTTCAGTGTCAAAAAAATCGACACCACTGTCAAACAATGATTCTGACTCAGGTTCTTCGAGTTGTGAAACTATTACATTAAGGAAACTTCCAATAAAATTCCTAAATTAAGACCATCTTTGGGAATGTTCAAAAGTGGTCTTAAAGACCACTTTTGAACAGTCCCAAAGGGTGGTCTCTTACGGGAAGACACTTGGTGTAGAAAACACAAAGAATGAAAACAAGGAATTGTTAAGTATGGCTTTAGAACAGGAATTAGTCTTAATATCTGGTTTTAACTGCAGAATTTTACCGTATATATCCTTATGTTCAAACATGTACAATTTTGTTTTATTGAATTAAGGTTTTACGTTCCCGTCAACACTATGTAGATCATTTATGAGACGTTGCTTCCCGAAATAATGACATTCAGGAAACATACATTAAAACTCCTAAATTAAGACCATCTTTGGGAATGTTCAAAACTGGTCTTAAAGACCACTTTTGAACAGCCCCAAAGGGTGGTCTCTTACGGGACGACACTTGGTGTAGAAAACACAAAGAATGAAAACCAGGAACTGTTAATTGTGGCTTTAGAACAGGAATTAGGCTTAATATCTGGTTTTAACTGCAGCATTTTACCGTATATATCCTTATGTTCAAACATGTACAATTTTGTTTTATTTTTTATTTTTTTTTTATTTTTTATTTTTTTTTGGTTTGGGTTTTACGGCCCTTTCAAGATTATTTCACTCATATCGAGCCGATCGTTAATCAGAGGTGGGCGAAAACCGGAGTACCCGGAGAAAAACCACCTGACCTTCCGTTGCAGAACTTGGCATCTCACACGTGGCCCGAGCGAGGCTCGAACCTACGGCGGTGAGAGACCTAATGACTAAGAGTCAGCGCTCTTATCCACTAGGCCACGGAGGCCCGTTTTGTTTTAATTGAATTAAGGCTTTACGTTCCCGTCAACACTATGTAGGTCATTTTGGAGACGTTGCTTCTAAACTTCCGGGACTTTTACCCGACATTGAGATGAAATGGCATCTCAAGCCCTGCCGCCTAAACAATCCAAAATGGTTTATATATAGGGACGGTCTAACTCTCATCACTTTTCCTGGACAGGCTTAGTGCATCATAGTGCAGATTATATTTTCTGGTCCTTTGGGATCATTGAGTTCATTTGGTATCATTTTGAAAATAGAGTTCTGCTTAAGCCGGTGCTAGAGGGCGTGGCCGGTGTTTTACATTTCAGTACTGGTTATGAACAGACGCAATAATACCGAGTCTGCTATTTTCGTTTATTTGGTTTATTCCTTGCTTCCAAAGGATCTAACTTCAGAACTTATTTAGACCCTCTAAGCATTTTACCAGTACTCATGTGTGCTCGGTTCAGCTCCGCGTGTGAGCACCGTGCAGCCCAATCTATTTGTCTGAGCCCCGATGGGCGGGGCCCAAACATGCTTAGAACCTCTAAGCGGTTTACCAGTACTAAAGTGCGGTTGGTTTCAGCTCTGCGTGGAATTATCATGCAGCCCATTTATATCTTCAAGCCTCGATGGGCGGGGGCGGCTCTTGGTATCATATTGACTGTATGTTTATATAGCTTTAACAAGTTTAATGTCAACAAATCGACACCACTGTCAAACTGACGACATTTCACACTGATTCTGACTCAGATTCTAAGACTTGTGAAATAATGACATTGTTAACTGTTAAGTATGGCTTTAGATCAGGAATTAGGCTTAATATCTGGTTTTAACTGCAGAATTTTACCGTATATATCCTTATGTTCCTGTTAAGACAAACATGTACAGTTTTGTTTTATTGAATTAAGGTTTTACGTCCCCGTCAACACTATGTATGTCATTTGGAGACGTTGCTTCTAAACTTGTGGAACTTTTACCCGACATTGAGATGAAATGGCACCCCGAGCCCTGCCGCCTAAACAATCCAAAATGGTTTATATGTAGGGACGGTCAAACTCTCACAGTCTTAGATCCTCTAAGCATTTTACCAATACTCATGTGTGTTCGGTTTAGCTCCGCGTGTGAGCACCATGCAGTCCAATCTATTTGTCTGAGCCCCGATGGGCGGGGGCCAAAACATACACAGTAAAACCCCCATTTACGGTTACCCCAGTTAAAAAACAGACAACTCTCTTCAGCAGCCACAATCTTTTCCCATAAAGCGTTTTGCTATGTATTTTACCTACGCTCAGCAGCCGCTAACAGCCACTTTACCAAATCCTTTTTTTTCTGTTAAAAAGCCAGAGGTAACATAATAGACAATCAAAGCGCCAAAGGCACTGAAATGACAGATTCTATGAGAAAATCATAACACTGTGAAAACTTACAGAAAACCTTTTTCTAAGAAGATCTTAAAATTTAGAAAGGTAGTTCTGCAAATTCAAATATATAATATGTTTGCAGATGTCTATAGACCGGTGGTATTATGAAACGCCATTCGATGTTTCAAATTTTTGAAAGAAACTATTTACGTTTTTAAAACCAAACATTAACATTCAAGTTTCAACAATGCTACTGTCCATAAGTAACAGTTTTCGTCTGGTCGGTTCTGGACACCTCTATTCAGATTTTTTTTTTGGTTTTGGTTTTACGGCCCTTTCAAGATTATTTCACTCATATCGAGCCGATCGTTAATCAGAGGTGGGCGAAAACCGGAGTACCCGGAGAAAAACCACCTGACCTTCCGTTGCAGAACTTGGCGTCTCACATATGATCAGAGCGAGGCTCGAACCACAGCGGTGAGAGACCTAATGTTCAAGAGTCAGCGCTCTTAACCACTAGGCCACGGAGGCCCGTTACCTCTATTCTGAATGTTCTTAATGACACAACGCTGCGTTCGCTAACTTCATGCAATAGTTCGCCACACAATTACGCTTATTTCACCCGATATGTCATGCTCTATTACGCACGCGTCGCCTCGGCGTACTTTTCACCTGTACGTCGAAACACCCGGAAACGACAATCGGCGTGATTCACGCTGAAGTGCGATTTGTCACCGAAACGCATATGTCAGTCGCTTAGACGCCAATTTACGTATTTCATGCACTAGCGTAAGTGTTCCGTACTTTGTCGACGCGTTAACTTTGGTCACGACGGGGACGTCTAGCTCTCAAACGTGCATGGCAAAAGGGTGACGATCAGTATCAGTGCTTAAGAGTCGGTAGTTGAGACCGCTTGTTTATCTACAGGTACAGTGTAGCAGCTGCCGGCGGAAATCTGTTTCGCATATGCGTCTGACGGTTGAATCGATCTTGACTTACTGGCGTCGGTCTTCCGCTACGTCGACGTCCACTAGCGTCTTCTGTATATAGTAAGCTGTCGCTCCAATAGACGAAAGATCACACATATGTGGCACCCAAAATCAGAGTCAACGTCATCCGCTTTCCGACCAGCTTCTAACTGTCCAGGGGCACGCTTACGATCCTTTAATGAAAAATGTTGCAATATGCTCTCACTTAATCTGTTAATGCTTTTTTTAGTCTTCTTTTCTAGGCACGCCCTTACATTACACATCAAAAGTTTGATCCTGAACATGTGGTTTCTATCTGTACTGTTGTGAATGTGGTGCACAGGATCAACGTGGCCGAGCTGGTAACCAGACGTCACGGTTGATTGATTTAACCTTTCTAGCTTAAGGACATGGTGCCTAAGCTGGTTTCAGAATCAAAGCACTGAGCGTGTGGAGTGTAGGTTGGAGTAATAGTCCTTGTTGAGATTTAAACTGCTTCGTTTAACTCTGAAATTCCAAACAAATAGTGAAGATTTTGATAAGAAGACGCGTTCTGCAGCGTCTTATCTTGGCCTACACTGTTTGCCAAGCTCACACTATGATTCCAGGATAACCCTCTTCCGTCTAATGGAATACCCTGATCTCACTGCGGCTATTTTCTACAAGACAAAAAGTTATTCTGACAAGTAAGTGATAGTCACGTAGACATTAGCACTGAAGCGCTTTTCTTATTAGCAACTTCGGGTCGAATGCCAAACAATCAACCCAAACATAGCCGCGTCGTTTGTCAGTGTTGGGTACATGTAAGTGTTATCTGTAAAATGTGCACATGAATCAAATGTTGGATCTTGCAAACAATGTAAACTCAGATCAAACGCCACAGACCACGGTGCTGAGCTTGTTCTTTACTTTTTTGCATTAGTTACAAACATCTTAAGTTTAAACGAATCAGTTCAAGTCCCCGTTCATGACCAGCCTGTATTTAGAGACAATCGGCATGAGTGATGTCAGTGCTTTGATTTATTCACTGCCTTGAGTTTCTGGAGTGCACTCTTCCATCACTGAAGTTGGGCTCGTCCATTCTGCTTAATATATGACACCTAGAATAATATCACAGGACCTACACTAATTATCTGTAAAATATTCCAGGGTTGAAAGGGGCACCCTTTCTTTCCAATTTCTCCACGCAAAGTCAATATACACCTAAGTTGTAACTGACCTAAACTTGACCAACGCTGTTCCAGTGCCATCAGCCTAGAACTGAAGAAGTCATGGTCATTGTCTCCGACCTACTCTTTAACTGCCGCCACGACATCTTCGTTGGGCCGGAAATGCCGTCTACGGATATCCCTTAACAGGAAATAGTCACTAGAAGCTATGTCCGGAGAATAGGCAGGGTGCGGTAGCTTTTACCTACTCTCCTCAACAGCATACATTGCAATTCTAAATTGGTCAAGCAAATTTGCATAATACGCACATGTTATTGTTCTTTTCTTTGCTAGAAAGACCGACATAATAACACCTTGTGCGCCCCAAAATACAATTGTCATCATCTTGCCAGCAGAGGGTTGCTTTTTGAACTTCTTTGGCTTGGAGAGCCTGGCACTATCCATTGGCGACTATGAGTTTTATTCTCTGGTTCATAATAATGGAGCCAGGTCTCATCGACAGTCACCTAAACCGCGTCAACAATGACCAAACTGATGCTCTGGTTGCCATTTGCTCGTCGCTCAGGGATTTTGTCACCCAACGGGCTGTAGGCTTGCGCATACCCAAGCGATCATGCTATCATGTGAAATGTGTAATGCAATGCACTCGCTATTTCTTCCACCTTAATTCGCCTATCAGAGACGCCCTATACCGTACGTTGTTTTACATTTCTTCATCGGTGCATGGCATCTGATGGGCGTCCAGACCTGGTTTCGACTTCAAAAGACGTTCTATCGCGTTTGAATTCTACTACCCAGAATTTAACTTGTGCATACGCTGGTGCAAGAAGACACATAAACTTTGGTCAACTCGCAATGTATTTCCTGACCTGTTTTCCTTTTCAAATATAAGTACCGAATTACAGCACAGTACTCAACTTTTGACGAAAAGCTTGCTTTTGCATCCCTAGCCATGTCTTATGAATGAATGGCACAATAAGGGTGTAATTTTGCCCCCATGCCTAAAACATGTATTGAAACAAGGCGTGAAATCTTACTGTAAATGGGAAAGGCTAGTTACTTATTGACTTGCCCTCGTTTTGTTTGTTGGTTGGACACCTATAACATTGCTCATAACTTTAGAACCGTTTGCGACAGAGCCTTCATATTTGACATGTAGGTACCTTGTGACAAGGGCTTGCCACTTATATAAAAATTGACCAGTGACCTCGACCTGTGACCTACTTAAAAAAATGAACTTGGGGACATCTTCTTGTTTCAGAAACACATCTTTCTTGTATTGACGTATAAGCTGTTGAAAATGGGAGGGTACGTTTCACATAATAATAATAACAATATACAGTTGAACTTCGATGTCTCGAACACCGATGGCTTGTTTACCATGGCTGAGTCGAACTCGCTCTTGAGCCCCTCGGGAAATCCTCTTCATAAGCAATAGTGGGGGATAATTAAGAAGATTTTTGTCTTTTATCCTGCAAATATATGCTTGTGTACTCATAAGAATCGCCTCGGTGAGGCGATTTTAATGAGTACACACAGCATACATTTTCATTACAGAACATCGAAAAGATGTTCAAAGGTATCTCGTTATGCCTCTTGGCAGTAACCCTCAGTGGCTCGAACTACCGCTGTGTCGAATAAATTTTCATGGACCCAGAGGGGTTCGAGCCATCGAAGTTCGACTGTAATAATAATAATAACAAATCATAATACATACTCATTCATTATTAACCCATTCCTAAAAGGGTAGCATGGCAAACAGCGCAGGCCCTTGCTTGATACAGGTGAGTTTTAAAGCTTTTTGCGAGAACTTCATTGCGCAAACACGCCTATACAAATACATTGCCACCTTTATCGGCGAAAAAATGAAACTTTCATGATGAAAAATTGTGAAATTTTTCTTATTTCTGCTCAAAATATGGATTGTGGGCACTTGTTAGAACCGCCTCATCGAGGCGGTTCTAACGAGTACCCACAATCTATGTCTTAAAGCAGAAATAAGAAAAATAAGGTTTACCCCCGGCAACCCCAGTTTAACTGTATAAAAGTGGGGTTCAAGCGGGTCAAAATTATATAGGCGTGTTTTCGTGATGTTATAAAGCTTGCTTAACAGGTTGCTTGCTGAATAGAAATTATATAAAATGAAGGAAACCATGCAGTGAAAAAGGTCTTCACTTTCAAGCTGAAACGACTGCAAAATCTACAAATTTTACCTTATATACGGCAATCCTACATTCGTTATCCTTTTAGCATGCGCTGATTGCCCATATATACCTAGCTTCTAATTTTTTGGACACTGACAAACACGCAGCACGCGGCATCTGATCTGAGTCTACACTGGTATTCGGAATTGTTGTAAATTCATACCAAATGAACTACTCTGACAACCCCAAAATTGGAAATGGGATCCTCCAAAGCAATTAATTTGGACGATTCCTTTAGTCATTTATGGGTTACATTAACATCATTGAAAACCATGGTATCGATTCCTCATTGAAGGAAAAATAAAACCCCTTTCAAGGCAGGGGAGGCAACATAAATATTTGATCTTTCTTCTGGTTACAAGGAAATGCCTCCACCCCCACCTCCACCCCCATCCCCCAAAACGCACACAGGCACGCGCGCGCGCGCCCACACACACACACACACACACACACACACACACACACACCAAAAAAGCTAAATATTTCCTTTAGAAGGAAAGCATTGGCTCCTTTAGAAAAAAATAATAATTTGTTCCCATTTTTCGGATGGGTTTTACCTTCCAGAAAGGTAAAGCAAACCGCGGGCTATAAAAGTTCTCTTCCTTGAAAAATATGGCGTAGATGTATGCTAGATCTTCCGCCAGCCAACAAAGACGGGTAAACGTCGGTACGTCAGCGATACGACGTCTTAACGTCGTATCGCTGACGTCCCGATGTTGGCCCGCTGTTCCGTGCTAGCTGGTTGATGTTATTTTTTTCGAATTACTTTTACTGCCCTTTCAACATTATTTAATTATTTCGAGCCGATAGTTAACATAAGCGGTGGGCGAAAACGGGAGTACCCGGAGCAGAACTACTCGACCTTCCGTTGCAGAAATTGGTGTATCAAATGTGACCGAGCGAGGCTCAAATATACAACTGTGAGAGACCTATGAGGAAGAGACAACGCTTTTATCCACTAGGCCACGGAGGCCTGTGCTAGATTAACCCTTTTTGTACCAAATGGAATCTTCCTCCTTATATATAGCAGGAGTGCATTTCAAAAGTTAAGGGTGTCAGGTTGTGTTTTCTTCAAAATTTATTTAGAAAATGGCAAAACTTTTTGCAAACAGTGGAGGCCCTGATCAGACGCCACTGGGTCTGCACTGTTTGCCAGAGGCTACCCGTTTTGGAGTTTCTGTTACTAAATGGGTTAATACGCCTTAACATCACACCACGTATAAAATGCCAGAGAGAGAGAGAGAGAGAGAGAGAGAGAGAGAGAGAGAGAGAGAGAGAGAGAGAGAGAGAGAGAGAGAGAGAGAGAGAGAGAGAGGGAGGGAGAGAGAGGGAGAGAAAGGGGAAAGTTGGGTGGGTGGATACAGAAATGTCTGTCAGTTGATGTAAAATGTTGAGAGAGAGAGAGAGAGAGAGAGAGAGAGAAAGAGAGAGAGAGGGGGGGAGTTGGGTAGGTGGAGACAGAAATGTCTGATGTCTGTCAGTTGATGTAAAATGTTTAGAGAGAGAGAGAGAGAGAGAGAGAGAGAGAGAGAGAGAGAGAGAGAGAGAGAGGGGGGAGGAGTTGGGTGGGTGGAGACAGAAATGTCTGTCAGTTGATGTAAAATGTTTAGAGAGAGAGAGAGAGAGAGAGAGAGAGAGAGAGAGAGAGAGAGAGAGAGAGGTGAAGGGGGAGAGAAATATCAGTCAGTTGATGTGAAATGTTATGTTCAAGGATTGTTGGTTATTATTATGATAACTAGCCGGTTGACAGCTCGTGTTTCAAGTGAAATTACCATTGAGAAAAATAAGCTTTGTAAAATCGGACACAAGTTTCATGTACATTCAGACATTAAGATCCAATTAACACTATTGTACAGTGACTGCCCGCTCAAATCCAACCCGCCATGTACAGAGCGTTTAAATGGGTATGTATTATCTGAGGGCCGTAGAGTGCGTGTATTCACTAGTACCGTCTCAAACTGTAGATTAGCTGTGGATTCCCATACCATAGATTGTCTAAGCCTGCACTGCCAAGGCAAAGTTGTGCGAGTCGGACTATCCATGCATGCATATAAACTCTATTGGTTTGTTTGGGTGGCAGGGCTTGAGATGTTATTTTATCTCACTTCCATGTAAAAGTCCCACAAAATTGGAAGCAACGTCTCTACAATGACCTTAATAGTGTTGAAGGGGACGTAAAACTTGAAGAATTCAAACAACCATAGATTTGTGTACCTTTCACCAGAGATTGTGGGTACTCATTAAACCGCCTAATTGATGCGGTTCTAATGAGCATCCACAATCTTTTAATTGTTTGATTTGATGTTTAATGTCCCCGTCAACACTATTAAGGACATTTTGGAGACGTTGCTTCCAATTTTGTGGGGCTTTTACCCGACATTGTAACGACATGACCTCTCACGCCCTGCCGCCTAATGAAACGATCAGGGTTTATAAGCATGGACGGTCCGACTCGCACCATTTTGTATGGGCAGGTTTAGACGAGCACCCACAATTTATGTTTAAAAAAATAAGAGCATGCGCAGGCAGATCCTTATTTGCGTTCTTCTCTGTAACAGCAAGCCCACTTTGAAAGTTATGCCATAAAGATGCGTACAGAGTGTAAAGCCCCATTTTAGGATCATTCATGACTTCGGACGGAAATTTCAGATTTATTTTTCTTATTTTACAGAATGTACATGACGTAATTGTAACGTCACATCAACGTCAGCGTCATGACATTTATGCAGCGTCTCATATACGTCGGTGCAACGTCATGACGTTGCACCGACGCTGATTTGACGTTGCCCTAGTGACGGGTGCCTGCTGGGTAGGCTTGACATTTGATTCGAAAGCAGCAGGCGGTTCACATGTTTTGGCAATCCTAATTTTCTCCGAAAAAAAAAATGATACATCGTTTGGTCTAGAATTTCCCTTGGTGCATCAAAGGTTAACTTAAATAAATGGCAGTACACACAAAATCCTTGACCGACTGGACAATGCATTAATTTACAATATGAATACATGAAAAAATACAAGTGGACAATAAAAATGCAAAATAGAATCAATTCACGTTAGTAACTGATCACAATGATTAGAATCAGTACTCGCTTTTGAAACAGAATTAGGCCAACCTTAAAAAAAATTTTTGTTTGCTGTGCTCCTACCCATCATATGTGAGGTGGGCAGGAAGGTAGGTCTTTTTTTTTTTTTTTTTTTTTTTTTTTAGTAGATCTGAAAAGATATGTGACCCTTAAAGCACAATACAACAACCGGAAACATCATTTCAAATACTTATTTTCTGATTTTTCAGAGAAGATCTGGCTTGACATTTCATTTGAATGGTCTGCTATGTTGTGGGTATTCATTAGAACCGCCTCACCGAGGCGGTTCTAATGAATACCAACAACATAGGTTTTTATTGAGAATTGACAAAAACTATCCTTCAGTTATCACAAATAACAGATTACCTGTTGCTAAGAAAAAGTGCATTACATAGTGCGGACACGTTAACGTTATGAATGCTCTTGACTGCAACGTTAACGTAATGAATGCTATTGACTGCATACCTGACGTCACACGTGTAAGCATGACACCGTCCCCCAAGCTCTTTGATACTCCTGGCAGTTCCTTCGTTCTCTTTCTCATTGATATCCCAGAGAACAACAACTGCTCCTAGTTTACTGAACTCAACAGCCAACTGTCTCCCCAATCCAAGTCCGCTGCCCGTTACCAACACAATCTCGTTTTTCACAGACTTTCTCTCGGGTGGAATAAAAAATCGAAATATCGATAACAGCCAAGCTTGGATAACATTCTTTATCATACAAAGTGTCTCCACAGCAACGGTCATTTTAGAATTTCAATTTTCCAACTAACTGATGCGGGCACCCAACACTGAATGTATTCACCAACTAATCGAGGAGTCTGCTATCGCTCCATCATTGGTTACATGCTGGAAACCAGCGCATGGACCTCAGTCATCGACTTTTGATGAAAACATGAAACAAGAAAAATATTATTAGATAAAGTATTATCCACTGCGTATAATATAATAGTACACCACAAGCTCGTTATAACATGGTTGGCTTTAACACGATTTTGGATATAACACGGTTGATTTGTTTGTTTGATTTGAGGTATGACGTCCCCGTCAACACTATTTACGTCATTTTGGAGACGTTGCTTCCAATTTTGTGGGACTTCTACCCGACATTGAGATGAAATGACATCTCAAGCCCTGCCGCCTAATGAAACCAGAAGGCTTATATGCATTGGACGATCTGACTCACACCGCTTTGCCTCGGCAGGCTTACACCTTCTAAGGGGTTTACCAGGACTCTTGTGTGGTCAGATGCAGCTCTGCGTGGAAGCACCATGCAGCCCAATCTATTTCTCCAAGCCCCGATAGGCGGGGGCGAATAACACGGTTGAAAGATGGATCCCCAAAAATGCATAGCTTAGGCCTATATAGAAAAATGACCATAAATGGTCATTTTTCTATATAAGCTATACATTTTTGTTTGGATATAACACGGTTGTTAATTAACACGTTTTTTTTATTTGCACACAAACAATAATATTATAAAGACTCCATGTTTTAATCCATATACATGTACATCCATCAATGGTCATTTTTCTATATAATCTATACATTTTTGTTTGGATATGACACGGTTGTTTAAATAACTCGTTTTTTTTATTATTTATTTATTTTCCACAACAGTATTATAAAGACTTCTCCATGTTTAAATGCATATACATGTACATCCATCATTACGCTATATATTACATTGTCGCGTCCAGTAAAAAAATAAGGTCTTTACCGCAGACTCGAATCAGTCTGCAAACGCACTTTTGACCTGACAGGATGGAGAAGCGTTAGGCCCATAGCCAATCTTAAAGCGCGCCGTGAGCGAAGACTCAGATCATTCGCGCAGGCTGATCTGAGTCTTCGCTGGACGCACATAGCCGTAGATATTTTCCTTTGCCACAGGCCTCTTATCAATGACTGGGTAAACTACCTATTCAGTTATTAATATCTTCCCTGATATAACAGGGTCAAATGTTATTTTAACTTTACCGGTGGGTCACATGTGAGATGCCGAGTACTGCAACGGAAGGTCGTTGGTTTTTTCCCGGGTACTCCGGTTTTCGCCCATAAGTATTCCCAGGCTTTAAAAAGGCGTAAGGGGATATGGTGAACGCCTCCGTCCGTCCGTCCGTCTGTCTGTCTGTCCGTCACGCTATCTCCTCCTTAACCACTAGCCGGAATGCAACCCAATTTGGTCCATAGCTTTCTTACATGATGAGGGCGTGCGAGAGCAGTTTTGCATTTGGATGCGCCCGGGCCTTGCCCCGTCCCCTCCACTTTAGAAAAAGCCTAATATTCGATAAACTGTTCTGATCTCCACCCAAAGGTCTTATATCTCAGAAACCGTTGAGATCCCCACCCCTAAACCAAATATGTTATTGTTCCTTATGATAAGATGCATTCAATGACACCAACCAGGGCGTGGAGAACAGCGTTATAGTTTGCTCTGCCAGAAGCGTGGGAATTTGCGATTGCGTGCCATCAACTGCATGCTCTAGGTTTACTTATTTCGAGCTGATCGTTAATCAAAGCTGTGACTAACGATCAGCTCGAAATAAGTGAAATTATCTTGTAAGGGCCACAAAACCAAAACAAAAATAAATCTGCACCGGCGATCACATGTTTAAACACCGTGGACCCACGTACATTTTGTCAAATCGGAAGCTGTCACTGTCCGCTCAAAATCAGTAAGCTGCTCTGCAAACATATTATTATGATTTTAATACTTTCTGCTCCACCACAATAAATCAGGTATTTCTATAAATGTCGTGAAGAAGATCAGGAATTGATGCTGTTAAATCCGACATCTCATAGTGACAACATAAGCAGAACCATTGAAACCAAATGCAGGATGGGATGAGAGTAGAGGAGGGATAGGGATGGGTTGTGTAAGGTAACGAGGTTAGATGCGGTATGGTGAGCTGTGGATGGTTTCAATGTGTGTCCATTTGTCTGACTGTCTCAACCTGCAATCGTCTACTCAAATTACAGGTTTCACGCCGGTGCAACGACTGGCCCCCGCCCATCGGCTTCCACGCTGTGTTGAAACCGACCAGCACACGAGTACTGGTAAACCGCTTAGAGGATCTAAGCCTGCCCAGAGAAAGCGGTGCGAGTGTCGGACCGTCCATGCTTATAAACACTATTGGTTATTGGGCGGCAGGGCTTGTGATGACATTTCATCTCAATGTCGGGTAAAAGTCCCACAAAATTGGAAGCAACGTCTCCAAAATGACCTTTACAGTGTTGTCAGGGACGTTAAACCTCAATTCTAACATGACGTTAACGTGTTTCCCATTGAACCCAGTGGAAACGTCAGCGTTTGCAAATATGCGATAATTCACGTCGTCAACGTGGTGCGTGCAATTGGGCGTCATCGTGACGTTGCATGTAAACATTTCCTTCTGTCGACATCCGCTGCAATATAGTCCCAAAGATAACGCTTTGTTACTACTGTATTTCAGTTTAGCATCATGTTAGAATCGAAATAATTTCCACGCACCCGGTGTGTTATCGTGATTAACACACGGTGTTGTCGGGCAGATGCGAATATTAATTCACTCCGGCTTCGCCGTCGTGAATTAATATTTCGCAATCTGCCCTCCAACACCGTGTGTTAATCACGATAACACACGGTACGTGGAGATTATTTCTTAAATCAAACAAACAAAGCAACGACTGGCCTCTTTTTCACAAAACGCCGATCTTGAACGATTCGTTTATCGGGCTTAATGGAGAAGAAAGGAAATTTCATTAGGAAAACATGGCCGTGTGAAATAATGGCGTCCAACATGGTGTCAGAAGTCAAATATATTAGATAAAAATGATAACATCTTTCTAATTTCTGCTTTCGGCATAGATTGTGGGTGCTCGTTAGAACCGCCTCAATGAGGCGGTTCTAACGAGTACCCACAATCTATGGTTTGGAGCAAAAATAAGGCAGATAATGTTTACCCCCTTACACCCCACTTTTCCCTATATAAAATGGGGTTTAGGGGGGTCTTCGTTTCACGGACTTGTTATCATGATGGATAACACGCTTGTGAAGCTTAGAAATACTGTCATCTCTAGAATTTTCCGGGCTGCTTCCAAATAAATTTCATTCAGCCAAGAAGCTCGGAATTATATTTTTGAGCCCCAAATTTACTAAAAAAAAAACAAAAAAAAAAAAAAAAAAAAACAAGAAAAAAAAAAAAACATGCAAAGTGTAGCCTGTTTAGCAATTTTAAAGCCTCTATTTTGCGGAATTTTTTATATAAAGTGAAGTTTGGGCACCGAATTCAAAAGAATATTACTTTTTTCTTGTTATAGTTATCTCCCAAGAAATAAGGGCCTACTTTCTAAAGATAATGATTTGGTCACAGAAAAAATGAATTCTTTCCTGTCTTAAGCAGAACCAGTGTCCAGATAAATAATTCAAGGAAATCGTCGCCGTGTGAATGTAAAAACGACGAGACGGTATTTTTCTTGCACACCAGACAAGGAAATCCGTGATTTTACTCTGGGATAGAAATTTATGTTCTGACCCTGGTGTTCCGACCCCAAATCGAATATAATCGCGTGTTTGATAAATGCACTGGTTGATTACAACCCCATGCGCGGCATCGTCATGCGTGGCGTCACTAAACATTCCTGTTTTGTCATCACAAAATGGCGGACGTCGGTAACCGAAGTGACAGCAGCATTAAAAATTCGCAACAGAAATGGAAGGTATGCAAGAAAAAGAATCCAATATGGGTGTGAGGGGTGGATAGAAAAATCCGTCCCTCTGGATCACTGTCCGGCATCACTCGGAAAGCCTCGTGATGCCGGACAGTGTCCCTCGGGACGATTTTTCCATCCACCCCTCACAGCCATATAAGATTCTTATAATCTACACGCTTATGCATAAAATAATGACCGGTGAACTAAACATTATCATCGGTGGCTTTCTTTATATGACGTTGTCCGAAAAAGTCCGGATGCCATGACAACAGACGATGGAAAAGGAAAGCCCATGCGTCATGATAATTGATAAATGGTAACCCAGCAGACACAGGTCGCTATGGCAACGTCAAATCAACGTCGGTGCAACGTCACGACGTTGCACCGACGTTGATGTGATGTTGCATTAACGTCATGACGTTGCAACGACGTTGGTGTGACGTCACAATCACGTCATGTACCTGCTGGGAAACGAATATTGAAATGAACATTTAGATTGGTTAACGACAACAGGTAAATGGTAATTCACAACTGGCAAAAGATAAATGACAACTGGTACAAATTAATATTTGTGGATGTTAACTGACCAAATGCCGTTTACCAGTTGTCATTTATAAATGGTCATTAATCAATCGTGCTGTCGGACGGGCTTTCAATACTAACTATTGTATTGAAATTTTGCGTCGTTGTATTTAAGGCCTATCCAAATGTCTACTAGCACGTGTACTAAAATTTACGGTTGCACTGAACGTTGATGCGGTTCTAGAATAATAACATTGCATGTTCCAGATTATATGAATAATCATAAAACATGAATGTTAAAAACGTATTTTTTTTTGTTTTTGGGAGAGGAAAAATTATAAATTCATTTTGTAAGACAAATACTCAATAAAACAGTCCATTTCGGACAATCCAATTCACCGTTGTCCTTCCTCAGAATCATAAGAACAGTATAGTAATGTATAGTCCGTGTCCTAGCATAAATGAGAAGTAATTTCTCCCAGGTTGTCGATATCCCTACAAGACAAAAACGGACCCTAGATATCCTTCTTACTACCAATCCAACCCCAGTTACAAGAGTTAAGGGAATGCCACCTATTGGTCGAGCAGACCATGATATAGTGCTGGTAGAGTATGACATTAAAGCTAAAAGGGTCCTTCAGTCTCCTCGTAAGGCTTACCTTTATAAACGGGCTGATATGCAGGGTCTAAAAGACCACATGCTTGCTTTTGCTGACCGTTTTATGTCGCAGGATTCTGTTCACGTTGATGTTAATGAGATGTGGATTGAATTTAAGACGGTCTTACTCAGTGCTGTAAACAAGTTTATCCCGTCTAAGATTACGAAATTGAAACTTGGATACCCATGGATAGATGCCCGCATTAGGGCATTAATGAGGAAAAGGGAAAACTGTATCATAAGGCCCGCAGGGCAGATAATGATGCCCTGAAGAGTCGCTACAGGAGACTCTGAGCCTTCTTTCAAAAGGAAATAGGAGATGCATATTGGAGATATGTCTCCAATAGCTTCAATCCCCTGGATACAGACACTGTTATAGAAGACTGTAACCAAAACGATCGACTTAAACAATTTTGGTCCTTTATGAAAAACCTGAAGAAGGATTCCACGGGTGTAGCTTGTTTAAGAGAAAATGGTATCTTGAAAACTGGAGCCAAAGATAAAGCTGATATACTCAATAGACAGTTTGAGTCTGTGTACACCCGGGAACAAGTATGTGCCCCTCCATCAAAAGAACCAAGCCCCTATCCAGACATAGATGATCTATTCATTGACCCAAGTGGGGTCAAAAAACTACTGACCGTCTTAACCCCACAAATCCTCAGGTCCTGATGATTCCAGCGGACGTGTGTTAAAAGAATGCAGTGCAGAAATTGCTCCAGTCCTTTCCTGCATCTTCAACCAGTCCCTGGCCCAGGGTAAGGTCCCAGATGATTGGCTTCAAGCCAATGTGGCACCCATTTACAAGAAAGGGGAAAGTATAACCCTGCCAATTATAGGCCAGTATCACTGACTTTTATTTGCTGTAAGTCTCTGGAGCACATCATCGTGGGCAAAATCATGCAACATCTTACAGAGAACAAGATCCTTGTTGAGTCCCAACATGGATTTAGAAGCAGTAGGTCATGTGAGACCCAACTTGTCCAGTTCAGCCACGACCTACAGGAAAACCTGGACGGGGCCCATAATAGGGGTCACAAACAAACCGACCTAATTATTATGGACATCGCCAAGGCTTTCGATAAGGTCCCCCACAGAAGACTTCTGTATAAACTGGAGTACTATGGTATCCAAAATGATACCCTCCAGTGGATCTCTGCTTGGTTATCACGACGAACACAAAAAGTCGTACTTGACGGTGTTTGCTCTGACCCTGCCCCGGTGTTGTCTGGTGTCCCACAAGGTTCCGTGCTGGGACCGATATTGTTTTTGATTTTTATTAACGACCTGCCAGACAACATCAACTCTACAATCCGCCTTTTCGTTGATGATTGTGTACTGTACGGAAATATAAGAGGGTCTGATGACCTACAGATACTTCAAGATGACTTGGAAAAGATGGCTGCCTGGGAAGATGCATGGCTCATGAAATTTAATGTCACCAAATGTCACTCTATGAGAGTGACAAGGCACCCTCCCCATAAACAGATTGTCCATGGTTATACATTACATAACCAGGTTTTAGAGAACGTTTCTTCTGCTAAATACTTAGGAGTTCAAATCAATGATGACCTCGAGTGGGGTCAACACATTAATGAGATTACTAGTAAGGCTACTCAGACACTCGGTTTCCTTCATAGAAATTTGGCTTTCGCACCGAGGGAAACCAAGGATGCTGCATACAAAACTTTAGTCCGCTCCAAGCTTGAATATGCAGCACCAGTTTGGATGCCCTATCATCAAAAGTAGACTGATAGAATAGAAAAAGTTCAGAGGACTGCTGCTTGTTGGACCTGCAGACGCTGGCGCAACCAAAGTCACGTTGGAGAGATGCTTGAAGAACTCCAGTGGCTGACTCTGCAGGAAAGGCGTGAGCAGGCTTCTCTGACTCTATTCTATAAAATCCACAATAATTTAGCCATTATAGATAAGAGTAGGTACCTATCTGAAGCTGGTGGAGGATGTAGGAGAACCAGGTCCCATCCCTTTCAGTATCACCGCCCTAACGTTTACACGGATGGTTTTATGAGTTCTTTTTCCCCAGAACAATTGCAACTTGGAATGGCCTTACAATCGAAGCTGTCTCTTCTGAGACAGTTGATAGGTTTAAGGTCAAAATATAATATCCTAGGGTTGGGCAGGGGATAGGCATGGATTCCTTCCCCTGATTACTTCTTATAAATAGTTTTAATCTGCTGGTGGCTGTGTCACAAAGCTCTTTTTGGGGGGTGGGATTGAAACCTTTTTGTGCCACACCCTAAACCTGTTATCAAGGTCAGAATTGACCGAAAACAGTATCCGGAGAAAGAAAAAAAAGTAATCTTAAAACAAAATGCAATACAACATTACATTCATGCTTTGAAAATACGGACGAATGTGTACTGCACACTATACATTGTCATCCAGATACGCAGTTTACCATTTAACACTGGGGTAAATATGTGTAGCGATAAAAATAACTCAAATCATCATTATGTCTTTTTGGCAAAACAAAAAAAAATTCCGGATGTATAATAATATTTACCAAATGATCGGAAGAATGAAGGAAATCAGGATCAGTTATAATAATCAGAAGACAATTTTACCCACGACTGTAACATTTATACCCACTTATTTATCTGGAGAAATTACCGATCATGTATTCAACAACGGCTATCAGTATGAACTTTCGGTGTTTTTGTTTTTGAAGGGTGGATATAATGTTATAATGACAGTTTTGGAAGAAGAAGAAAAAACTAATTCTTGTTGTTGCTAGGACACAGACTATACTATAGGCATATGTAAAAATAATTTGCTTCTGAGTACAGTGGAGAATGAAATCGGTTTAAGATCGCCAGTTTGTTTGTTTGATTTGAGGATTAACGTCCCCGTCAACTCTATATAGGTCATTTTGGAGACGTTGGTTCCAATTTTGTAAGACTTTTACCCGACATTGAGATGAAATGACATCTCAAGCCTGTCGCCCAATGAAACCAAAAGAGCTTATAAGCATGGACGGTCTGACTCGCACCGCTTTGCCTGGGCAGGTTTAGATCCAAACAAAACTTTTTACTGACCGTTCCAAGGCGGTTCTTCTGTTGTGGTTTATTTTTGTTATATGTTCGTCTTTGTATGAATGTATTGCTAATATTTTTATTTTGGATAGCCGTTTGGCTATTTTGTGGGAAAGCAACTGTCCTTTTTGGCTTTCGTCCTGTGAAGTTGTCAATATGGCGAATTTGTTTTGTGTTTGTGTTCATTTCCTTTGGTGTCTCGGATGAAAGGTGAGAGGTTTTTTATCGACTCTTGGTTATTGCCTTCACTTCTATTTTAGACGTTCAAAAATGGACTATTTTGAAAGGTAATTTTCTTTAGATATGAATCTTTATTTTTTTTTTCTTTCAGCAACAAAAATACCCTTTTTAACATGCATGTTGTATTATTATTCTTTTAATTTGGAACATTATAGGTTGTTTTTCTAAGAATTCGTCCATACTCTGCACAACCGTAAATTTTATCCCACGTGCCAGGTAGACATTTTGATAGACTTTAAGTATAGAAAACCCTTGCGAAGTGATAAGTGGTAATTAATAAATGACAACTGATAAATGGTGACGGATAATTGATGAACGGTACATGATATTTCTAATATAAATTTCCGTGCAGCACGATATTAACACCAATGGAGAAAAATCAATGTTTAAATAAGGTATTTCACAAGCTATTAATGACCTGCTACGGCGTTTTAACTTTGCGCGTTCATAGCCGTCACGAAAAGCACGCGCGGCTTTTTTTCGCTTATGTAGACGTTTGACGATAGGTGAGTGTGGCCGGAATACAGCAAATACAGTGAAAGCATGTTCGCGTGTAATAACATACTTTATGGTGAGGCGGCTAAAACTAATGCTAGATTTCCTTGATTTTCTCTAATGTTTGTTTTTTGTTTGTTTTATTTGAGGTTTAACGTCCCCTTCAACACTTTATAGATAATTTTGGAGACGTTGCTTCCAATTTTGTGGGACTTTTACCCGACATTGAGATGAAATGACATCTCAAGCCCTGTAGCCCAATTAAACCAATAGGCTTTATAAGCATGGACGGTCCGATGCACACCGCTTTGCCTGGGCAGGCTTAGACCCTCTAAACAGTTTACCAGTGCTCCTGTGCGACCGGTTTCAGCTCTGCGTGGAAGCATCATGCAGCCCATCTATTTCTTCAAGCCCCGATGTTTCCCTCATATTTCGTTTAATTAATGCATAGAGAATTAGTTGTCTCAAGAAAGATGATAAGCAATTTATTTAGCGTTCTCTGCAAGCGTGAAGGACAAAAATAAATTATTTGACAGTGGACTCCGTATTTCTCTGGAGATATCGCTAGTGTATGGTTCCAAAACGAAGTAAATATGAAAAGAAATATATCTTATATACCTTTCAAATGATTGATTTTCCAAAAGTTGATAGGAAAAGAAACTTTATTTAAAAGAACGATTTTAATTCGGTTTACAGAACAGCTAACAGATTTTGAACGGACATGCAGTGACAGTAGCTTCCGATTTGACAAACAGTACGTTGGTCCACTGTGTCAATGGTCATTCATTACATGTAAATGATTTAACCCTTATCCTGTTGTTCACGACAACCCCTACCTGTGCAAACAGTGAAGATCCAGATCAGATGGCTTCTGATCATGATCTACACTGCTTTACTTATAATTTATAAATTTCTAGGAATAAATTACTGATTTGTTCAAAGTCAGCAATGGGTATGGCTAAATTAATTATTCAGCGGGATAAGGATTAATGGAAGATCGGGTGGGTGCTGTGCAGTACGTGCTTTTATCAGTCACCCCCTATATTAATTGCATTGTAGCACATTGACCTGATAAACATATGCTATCTCAGGACAAGAGAGCTTTATCAGGTCAACGTGACATTGCACTTCTAAGAACTGGACTGCTGGGAAAATTGGCAAAAATGTAAGAGTGTACAATGGTATTAACTGATAAATAGAATACCAGATTCGTGTTATTTGATATCAAGTTTATCAGGCTCGGCTTTGAGAACGCATGTAGAATCGCTCGGCAAGCCTCGCAATTCTACAAGCGTTCTCAAAGCGTTGCCTGATAAACTTGATATCAAAAGACACTCACCTGGTATTCTCTATATATACCTCCAAATTGAGGACAATAACAAACATGCTTTTTTACTTATAGGAACAAGGTTGAAGTAATGAAAATTCAGGCAGCATGGTCACGAAAGCTGACTATTAACACAAGTCATTTTTGATGACCACTGATGGGAGATTCACTGCTAGATACAAGCTCCAGCTTTAACTCAGTGTTGTGGGTATTATATCTGCCTATAGGGGATACCATATCATTTATTTAAACAGTTGAAACAAACCACTATAACAACGCTTCATGAATTATCCTTTCCATTCAAAAAGCATCTCTTTTGCATGTATAAACATTAAGTAAGTGATATTAGAGATAATTTCTTCAGCCATCAACTGGTGTTTATTTAACGAATTCTACCACTGTAAAAAGAGGCTAATAAGTTGAATTCTCTGATAAAAATAGGATCCTTCTGAGAAGGGGGTTCTAGTACTTTGTTCCCTATAGTTTTTCGATATTTGTGTTCATTAAGATATCTTCTATCTCATGGTCATGAAAGAAGCTTTGGAGGACTGCCAAATTGATGGGGTACAGTTTGGTAATGTCTTATTTATCTGAAGTACACTGAGCGAGCGGACTCAGAAAAACTATGTCTGAAGCTATTAGAATACAAGAAAATGGAACAGTTATCATACAAAAATCACATCCCTTCATAATGCTCCTTTTATTGGGTGGGCATTCTGGGCACAGTTTTGGAATTTTGTAGATGATTACCTTGTTTTATTGAATGTGCAAAATATGAGGTCTTATTTCATTTGTTAAGAAACGAAAAATGCAATGTTCCTTAACTTGTCGGGTGTTGGCCTGAACACACCTGTTACTAGTTACAGCCGTCATTGGAGGTCGCATTACGAAAACACGCCTATACAAATACATTATAACATTTATCGCAGAAAAAATGAAAAATTTAAGATGAAAAATTGTGATAGTTTTCTTATTTCTGCTCAAAATATGGATTGTGGGCACTCGTTAGAACCGCCTCATCGAGGCGGTTCTAACGAGTACCCACAATCTATATTTTAGAGCAGTAATAAGAAAAATAAGGTTTACCCCTGTAAACCCCAGTTTTACTATTTAAAAGTGGGGTTCAAGGGGGTCAAAATTATATTGGCATGTTTTCGTGATGGAAGGCCGAAAAGTACAAATATGATAGCTCTATTTACCTGTACAGTAGGTCATGGCTGCCCGAGATAATTCTACAAAATATTGACGGTCAAGAGTGATTGCAAGATAATTAGGTATATCTCTCAATAATGAGGCATGTAAACTTGTTTGATTAATTGGTGAAGGAAACCTGTATACAGTAAAATTCCTATATTAAGACCAACTTTGGGACTGTTCAAAAGTGGTCTTTAAGACCACTTTTGAACAGTCCCAAAGGTGGTCCATGACCAGCGGACACTGGGCAGAAATCACAAAGGAAAATTAAGTGAAGCCTTCAAAATAAGCTTTTTAAAGCAGAATTAGTCTTAATTTTAGGTGGTCTTAATAGCGGAATTTCTCTGTATTTTAATTAGATCATAGGTCTGTGCAGCTATAACAGGAAATTATTATAATTAATAAGCTGTTGTTATGCTTAAGAATCGTAAAATCGGCATGCGTATAATAATATTTCGTATCAGCTATAAGTAGCCTGTAACTTGGATAAAGGTAGCCCCTATGTGCTTTTAGCGCCCGGTTACCTTACAAAATCTATCAAGGCAGTTGCTTTTCTTTTGCTCCAGCATTTCAGTAGTTTCTTGCTGTCGAGTCCTCACCGTTGTTTCATCTCTGTGGTTGCTTGATTATTTGTGTTCACGGAGATGTTGCACTGATGAGTAAGGAGGCCGTCATGCGGACTGAACAAATCATTTGTCTAAATCGCGACGGAAGTAAGGGCGAGGATTGTGGCCACGTAAAATCGATTTAAGCCCCCCCCCCCTCCCCCCAGTGGAATTCGTTTCCGCTGACCGTTCCAAGGCGGTTCTTCTGTCGCGGTTTATTTTTGCTATGGTTTGTCTTTGGGTGTTTGTGTCGTATTTTATTTTGGATAGCCTATTTGCCATTTTGTGGGAAAGTAACTGTCCTTTTGGTTTCCCGCTATTGATGTTTCCATTAGGTCTGCTATTTCATATTTGTGTTTCTTTCCCTTTGGTGTCTCTGATGGGAGCTGTGGGATGATTGTATCGATTCCTGATCATTGCCTCCACTTCTATTTAAGATATCTTGTATGTCTTTAATAGTACTCAATATTACTTTCGGACGTATGAGCATGGGGGACAATTTCCCTTCAGCCAAGTCCGATAAGGCTTCTCCCAGTGTATTAATTGTTGTGTAACTAAGCATGCTGGCTGCCACTTCTTTCACGACTGACGCTGATGTCCGGTAAGAAAGACGCTGTAAATTTTCAGTAGCATTGTGGAATTCAAGCGCTAAAGTTCTGTTTCTTGTGCGTTTGTCCTAATGCCATTCATTGCAATCTTAAGACGGGCATTGATATTTTTTATGAAAGAACTTAAATCTGAACCTTGCCGGTTTAAAAATTTCCAACGCTTAACATTGCTTTCCTCAACACGTTAAGCTGATTGTTAATATGTTTAATTTGTTCTTCGTCGGCTAGTCCGGTAGCTTGGTAGCCAGCTGAAAAAAGCTCTCTTCGCTCTAGTGTTTCTGGGGATTTCCGTATCTGGCAATAACTCTTAAATCAGAGTCAGTGTGTCCTCAAAATTATCATTGAGCCCTGCACGTATGTTAGTAATGTTTTATCATGTGACGTCGCGTCGGAGAATGTAATAACGTCAATGTAATAAAGTCTGTTATCCACTGGTGGATTAAATATGCAAATTAGTTACATACGCCCATAACGATACACGTACAACGTCCTTAACGACGTCGCGTTTACTAATAGCGGAATATTGACATTTTTGTACAAAAATCGTGAAGTAAATGCGTTTTGATGTTTTTATTTATTATTTATTTATTAGAAATTTCATGGTTACATACATACCGAAGAGGAGTACATATATATATGTACCATTGGATTGGACGTAGGCTTAGCCTATTTTAGTCCTTTTCGAGTAGTACTGTATACGTCAATGTTCATCAATAAGAGCTCATTTTCGAAAATTTAATTAGTCGGCGGTTCGAAAGGATAAACTTACCTGAAATGGATAGATCAAAGTCTCAACTTTCACATTCTGGGTGTTGTCGCATTTGTGAGTAGGGACAAGGTCTTCAAAACGGTCCCTTTTTCTAACCACCCGAATTATGTAAAAAAAAAAAAAAAAAAACGTTCAAAACATTACAACGCCTTTTTCAAGACTTCAGGATATCCTTTAAAATATGTTCATGTCCCGTAATTTGGAATACATTGAGCAAGTGTTCACTGCAGTTTTAGCCATTTAATAGGAAACCCTATTCTTTTAAATAATGTCAGAAAATGAACCCTCAAAATGGTAAAAAATATGAATTGTTTTTTTTTTTCTCAGAGGACATAACCATTGGATTTAAATGACTTTTGGCTGTCCTATAAAGGGCCTATATGTCTGTTATTGACATAATAAAAATGGTGCGAATACGTTGAGTAATTATTAAAAAAATGCAATTTAGTTAGCATACCCCCAATACCTCATAATTCAATATTTCGTTTTTAAAGCTTTAATTCGTACAGAAATTAAATAAACAGTGTCAGGGATGCTTGATATTAAATGCCACAGGTGCACGGACTGATAAACATCTCGGTAAAAAAAAAACAGGGTGTATTAGCAATGTCATAAATACAGCGCAACGACTCAATGCAATGTAGTAAATACAGCGCTACGACTCAATGCAATGTAGTACAGTAACGGTCAAAACATTGAAAGTATCGATTAAATCTAGGCTATGTCATCAGAACTATGCTACAAATTGAAAAACAATTATAGGTGTGCACGTGGGAATCGGTGTTAGCATTCGAACATAAAGTTTGAAACAAAATTAGTTCTATTTAATGTTTTGTAATCTGCTGAAGCAAGGTAGTTTCTGCAAAAAAAAAAGTGAAGGCAATGATCAGGAATCGATACAATTAACCCACAGCTCCCATCAGAGACACCAAAGGGAAAGAAACACAAACACGAAACAACCACACCACAATGGAAAGGTCAATAACAGAAAGCCAAAAGGACAGTCACTCTCCCACAAATAGCCAATTGGCCATCCAAAACATAACAACATAAGCGACCCACACACACTCAAAGACAAGCCATAAGAAAAAAAATGAACACAACAGAGGACTGCCCCGGAACGGCAAGCGAAACGAACCCCACTGGTGGGCCCAAAACGATCCCACGTGGCCACAAACCTCGCCCTTACTTCCGTCGCGATTTAGACAAATAATTTGTTCAGTCCGCATGAAGGCCTCCTAACTCATCAGTGAAATATCTCCGTGAACACAAAAATCAAACAACCACAGAGATGAAACAACGGTGAGGACCCGACAGCAAGAAACAAGTGAAATGCAGGAGCAAAAGAAAACCAACAGTTAGACTCCGATGGGCCCGACCAGATACAGACCATCAGGCACCAACCAACATTACATAGAATTAGATTCTCTCTAAGTCTCAGTAAGCCTTAACGCTGGGACCGTCATAGAATCTGACTGACCCAACGACTCGACCGGAAACGCATTATATTGTAAATACCCAATGCAGTTTGTTGTCATGTCACACTACATGCAAATACTGTACTTTGTATGTTAGTCTCCCCCAGCAGGCACACGTCGCAAGGAAAACGTCAAATCAACGTCGGTGCAACGTCATGACGTTGCACCGACGTTGATGTGACGTTGCAATAACGTCATGACGTTGTACCGACGTCGATATTACGTCATAATTACGTCATGTGCCTGCTGGGCTTGTCTATTTTGGTAATTTAACCAAATATGTATGGCCTATATTGTGGGTGTGTTTTTTTTCAGTCTTTTGTCTGTCTTCTACTGGAGTTTGCTTTTTCTAAGAGTCAATACACGGTTGAATGCACTATGTTCAGCTCAACAATTCCGTACATTCAAATGTTTTACCGAAAAGGCAAATCAAATTTTGTTAGAATGCATCTGTGTCATTGTTGATTTTTAACCCTTGTTCTGCTGAATATTTATATAAGCCACACCCACTACTGATTATTAGCCAATCAGATTACTTGATTCAAATTATTGCAACAAATTCACAATCTGAATGACAAACAATGTAGATCCTGATCAGATGGCTTCTTCAGAAGCCATCTGATCTGGATCTACATTGTTTGAAAGGTAAGGCATAGCCGGGCTCAGCAGGACAAGGGTTAACATACCGAGTCGTAGCCGGCCCAGAATAACTAGCCTGACTTTAAGTGTTAGTAATTTACTGCATTTATGAATCTACAAAGAATTAAGTAATGGTCGGCTCTTCCAACACCTTTGGTAGTCCGTTAAAACCTTTGCCAAATAAAACGAGGCGCAAAAGTACGGACTGGACGAGAAGCATCAAATGTCAAACTAACAGTGATGAAAACTTAGAGACGTTCTGGCTGAAAATATATAATTGCAATGACTTCAGCAGCCAATTTCGTAAAATCATTCTTCGGTTACAACATAAATGTTATACGGTAGACTGCATGCATGGTGGTTAACCCAATCACGGTTAACAACTTTGCTTCCCTTTTTAATTGCTCGCCGATGGGTCAGGCCTCAGATTCCATTAGGTTCCAGCGTAAAGGCTTACTGAGAATTAGAGAGAATTCAGTCTTATGTAATGTTGGTTGGCGCCTGATGCTCTATCTTTGGTCGGGCCCATCGGTGTCTAACTGCTGGTTTTCTTTTTCTCCAGCATTTCAGTGGTTTCTTGCTGTCGAGTCCTCGCCGTTGTTTCATCTCTGTTGTTGTTTGATTTTTTGTGCTCTCGGAGATGTTGCACTGATGAGTTAGGAGGCCTCTATGCGGACTGAAGAAATTATTTGTCTAAATCGCGACGGAAGTAAGGGCGAGGATTGCGGCCGCGTAAACTCTTTTTTAAGCTCCCCAGTGGATTTCGTTTCACTGACCGTTCCAAGGCGGTTCTTCTGTCGAGAATTATTTTTTGTTATGGTTTGCCATTGAGTGTGTGTATCGCTTATATTCCTTGTTTTGGATGACCAATTGGCCAATTCTGGGAAAGTATCTGTCCTTTTGGCTTTCCGCAATTGGTGTTTCCTTTAGGGTCTAGTTATTTCATGTTTGTGATTCTTTCCCGTTGGTGTCTCTGATGGGAGCTCTGGGTTAAATGTATCGATTCCTGATCATTGTGTTCACTTCTATGTTACCTCCTTACGGGCTTTTACATGTACTTTGGCGTGGTAAGGAGGCTTGTGTGCCATCATTTTATGAAACAATATGGCACAAACTAAAGTAGTCCATCAATTAAACATTCACATTACGAAAACATGCCTATACAAACACATTGTAAACTTTACCTTCGAAAAATCGTTTTTTTTTTTAGATGAAAAATTGTGGTATTTTTGTTATTCTGCGCAAATATAGATTGTGGGCGGCTGTTCTAACGAGTACCCATAATCTATATTTTAGAGCAGAAAATAAGAAAAATAAGTTCACCCCTGTGAACCCCAGTTTTACTATATAAAAGTGGGGTTCAAGGGGGGTCAAAATTATATAGGCGTGTTTCCGTGATGTTTTTAGATATAGATGTGTTAGGGTAGGAGCATAGGCATTTACGAATTACAAGCAGTTCTCAATCTGCAGATGATAACTGCTTGTCCGACCTCATGTATTCTGATAACTAAACTGATATGAATATCTCTTTATATCAGACATTAGATTTATTTTTTTATGAATTTTATTGTATAAGCTGTAACGCTAAATATAGTTTCTGTCCTTCAAATCTGTTTTATCATGATAATGACACTTTATTCAGGGAAAAGTAGGATTTTATATAGTAAACTCTATATATTGCCAAAAAGGTAACTTTTTGGTGCATTGTTCCCAATATTTCTATATCAAACTAATAAAAAATATGTCCACGGCCTTTCTACAACATTTTGTAACAACATTTATTCTTTTTCTACCCTAAAGGTCAGTTCATTTACTGTTGTTATGACTTTTGCGATAATTGCTATTTATATGGTACTGAGTTATCTCCCTTAATTGCAACAACTTGTCCCCACTTTAAGATGCGACAACACCCTGAATATAAACAAGTTAACATTATTCTTTGATATAGAGGTATTTTATCCTTTCGAATCGATGGCTAATTAAAAAGTATTTCTAGAGGTTTTCTGAGATATATGTCCCCGACTATAAAAACAGTTGAAATCACAGTTTAAAATACAATACATATGGTTTAGGAATATAACTCAATCTCAGCAGGCACATGTCGCCGGGGCAACGACAAGTCCACGCCGTGCAGCGCCACGACGTTGCACCGACGCAGATGCGTCGTTACAAAGGCGTCACACCGACGCTTAGCTAGGTGACATTTTAGATTTTTTAGAATTTCAGGAATTCAAGATATCATGGGTCCTAAGCGCACGTCGAACCAACATCGCATTAATGTCATGTGCCCGGTGAGAAAGAACACAAGAGATGTCAACTTACACAGTCAGCTATTAGACTAGATATGTATTGTAGCGTGGAAGGATATCTCTATAAATAAATTGAGAGAGAGAGAGAGAGAGAGAGAGAGAGAGAGAGAGAGAGAGAGAGAGAGAGAGAGAGAGAGAGAGAGAGAGAGAGAGAGAGAGAGAGAGAGGCAAAGATAGAGAGAGACCCACCAAGTAGCTAGTTACCTTGTAGTTGTTTTGATTGGGTTTAATTTGAAGCAAAACTGTGTTAGGAGGGGAGTGGGGGGGGGGGGGGGGGGGGGAAAGGGGACACTAAATGTTCTATTCAGATTCAGATTAAAAAAAAAAAAAAAAAACAAGAAAAAAAACAAGGGCAGCAGATGTATCAATACACCGGTTTATTGATCATTTAACCAACCGTAAAGCGTGGTGAGGTTGGGGGTAGCAGTACACAGTTTCCAGCCTGTGCGCATGGGAAATTTCTTCATAAGTAAGGGTAGGGATCAAATCCAGTGTCTAAATACTGTTTGGCAATTATGAAAGCAATATCTTGAATTCAGTGTATTGTTTTTGTGTCATTGTGGAGAAATATGAATTAATTCATGGTCACATGACCTGGATATCAAGGGATGTAACTGAAAATACGAAACTACTGCTATGCGAATTTATCGCTACACTTTCTGTTTAAAATAGCTGTCTGACTTCATTTGGATATTGCTAAAAAAGTAAACGGCTGGCAGGGGTCAATTTCTAGCCCCCTTTCATTTTGGTAGGTGTACAATAGAGCTGAATGCTGACAATTGTCCTTGCAAATGCAGTGTGCTGCCAGGGCTCCCTTGAAAACAGCAGAAAATGGTAAAAAAGCAGAGCAGTGGATGGGGTAGGATTTGTTTACATAGCCACTACATTGGCTGTACAGTGTACAAGCTATAGAAACCAGCTTCAAATTGTTCTGTGGCAAGTTACAATGCAGAGATAACACAAAAGAGAAGGGTTGCAAAGTGTACTATTTGTTACGGCTCAAAAAACTTCGTCCGCTGCGGGTCCAAGTCTCGCCGACAGCATGGACTAAACTCCGTTCACAAAATCTGAATCATCGATTTTTTCGTTCTTCCTTTTAATACTCATTTTAGCACATGCATCACTATGGGAAAGTTGTAGACCTCACCCTCCGCCGATTTCTCCAACAAGTCGTATGCCTCTGCGACAGCCAGGAAAGGCTCTGATTATTTGGAGAAAAGTGCAAAATCTAAATTTTCGTTCACAGACTAAGACATTCTGACAGGTTCGACACACCCTTTTAAACCAGATATAGAAGTGGTCACTGCTCTTGTAAATTACAAGGGCGTCACGATCACTTCATGGAAAATCATTAGCTGTGACACCACATCTGATATCGGTATATTTCATTTTGACCACTGTTGACAGCACATCGCGCTAGTGGCTCCCCGTTCCTAGTGAGCTTCTATCTAGCCATTCGAATGTAAGGTATGTCGTAATTGCATATATATTTATAAAGTGCATCACATGGATTTGAATATGTATTATTTTGCCTGACAATCATCATCAAATGGACTTAGTCTGCGGTCTCATTTCTTTATTTTGCAATTTTCTCCAAATAATCACACCCTTTCCTGACTGTCGCATAGGCATACGACTTGCTGGAGAAGTCGGCGGAGAGTCAGGTCTAAAACTTTCCCATAGTGACGTATGGGCTAAAATGAGTATTAAAAGGAAGAAACGAAAAAAACAATGATTCAGATTTTCTGAACGGAGTTTAGTGGTTTGCTACCATTAGCCAATATGTCAAATTTCAAAGTGCCATTTAGGACAATCTGTTTCATCTACTCCTTTACCGGAATCAATATTTAGACAAAAAACGGCATTGTTTCTGATGAAATTGGGTCATAAAACTGTAATTTGTATGTAAGCCTACAGGTAGGGTCTGAGGCAAGGGAGACAACTCCAAAATCAGAATTTTAGTCTAGATGTTTGTTATTCATTTTGGTGCTGTCAAAGCTTATTCAATCTTAAATTAAAGGTGATTAAACCCATTTTGACCAATATTTTGGGCATTTCGTGACAAACGATAGATTTTAAATGATTAATTTTCTCTCATTTTCAGCTTGAAAAGCCTTAATTCTGAAATGTGTTAAACGGCTGCAAAGCACTGTATCCCATGCTGTCAGCGAGACTTTGATGCGCAGCGGACAAGGTTTTTGAGCTGAACAAATAGTTACAGGTAACCAACTGTTATTAACCTATTTTAAACAGGAAATCACAAACCGAGACACCGGCAAATAGTGCACGCCCACATCAGTCGGCCTAAATTGGTGCGTATGATGAGGGTCCTCACTGACTGTTTGCAAGAAAGAGAGTCATTATTTATATAATAAATTACTACTATAAACAACTAGATGCGTAAAATAATTGTGTCTTGGTTTTTGTTTGGTTTTCTTGTGCGGGGGGGGGGGGGGGGGGGGGGGGGGGATTACTGCCCTTTCAAGATTATTTCACTGATATCTAGCTGATTTTGCATCATAGGTGGCAAAAACCGGAGTATCCGGAGAAAAAACACCCTGTCCTCCAGTTGCAGAACTTGGTGTATCACATCGTGTGACCCGAGGCAGGCTCCCCACCACAGCCTTGACAGAACTAATGGTTAAGAGTCAGCTCTCTATCCACTAGGCCACAGAGGCCCGTAATTGTGTCTTGTATGCTGGGGTATCCACGGCTTCTCTCATCTGAGATTGACTGCTAGCAACTGTGTTATGAGCTAATAATGACTGTTATTACTTTTTTTTCTTTGATTTCACAATTAAACTCATCATAATAAGGTGGAATTACTACCAATTTCACACTTTTAAGAAAAGTCATATTTGTCTTAAAGGTAGCAGTACACAGTTTCCAGCCTGTGCGCATGGGGAAATTTCTTCATAAGTAAGGGTAGGGATCAAATTCAGTGTCTAAATACTGTTTGGCAATTATGAAAGCAATTATCTTGAATTCAGTGTATTGTTTTTGTGTCATTGTGGAGAAATATGAATTAATTCATGGTCACATGACCTGGATATCAAGGGATGTAACTGAAAATACGAAACTACTGCTATGCGAATTTATCGCTACACTTTCTGTTTAAAATAGCTGTCTGACTTCATTTGGATATTGCTAAAAAAGTAAACGGCTGGCAGGGGTCAATTTCTAGCCCCCTTTCATTTTTGGTAGGTGTACAATAGAGCTGAATGCTGACAATTGTCCTTGCAAATGCAGTGTGCTGCCAGGGCTCCCTTGCAAACAGCAGAAAATGGTAAAAAGCAGCAGCAGTGGATGGGGTAGGATTTGTTTACATAGCCACTACATTGGCTGTACAGCGTACAAGCTATAGAAACCAGCTTCAAATTGTTCTGTGGCAAGTTACAATGCAGAGATAACACAAAAGAGAAGGGTTGCAAAGTGTACTATTTGTTACGGCTCAAAAAACTTCGTTCGCTGCGCGTCCGAGTCTCGCCGACAGCTTGGAATAGTGGTTTGCTACCTGAGCGCCAGAGATGTTTCGTGGAAATTAACCGTTAGAGCTGGAAGAGAAATGTATTGTATTGTGAATCAGTGAATCTTACAAAGTCGTTTACTCATAACGGTAAATAGTAATGGTTAAGAATACAAGAAATAGAGGACTTGTTAAAAAAAAAAAAAAAGAAAAGAAAGAAAGAAAAAGCCTGCATTCAACAGTTCAAAGGCGCGCAACTCACTTTTACTAAAAAAAACAACAAAGATTGAAAATGATCCGGGCCATTAATCCTGTCAACTTGGTATTTACTTACATTTGCACAGTGTCTCACCCCTAGAAGTAGATAGAGCAGACAACTGGTGATTGTGCACCAACTTGACCCAGTCTTGTTTGCCGGGGGGGGGGGGGGGGGGGGGGGGGGGGGGCGTAGAGGAAGCTGGGCTTATGGCCCTTTCAAGATTATTTTGATTTTTGATGTCATATGATAATAGAATCTTGCATTCGTGTTCATGTAATACTGAATTTATTAAACTCGTTGAGAAAAAAGGGATAAAATGCTCGGCAAAGCCTCGCATTTTACCCTTTTTCCTCAGCTCGTTTAATAAATTCAATAATACATGCATGAACAGTCTTATAAGATCCTCTATATTGCTAACGAGTTCTTCCCTGCACAAAGTTTGGATAGCTCGAACAAGAGGGGATCTGTGGATCTTAAAACTCCGCTGGAATATCTAGAAAATATGAATGGGCCCAAGATTCGTCGCTAATGAAGAGCTGGAAACAAAGAACACATAAAAGAACGAAAATCGCAAACCCATAGTTCCCATATCTTGGAACGATACCCCGTGATTGAGATGACTTACAGCATTAGTAGCTGTCCCAATATGAATGGACTAGCAAGTGTAGCCAGCTCATACCTAAAAAGAAAAGGGGAACAAATAAATGCCTGTGGGTATTTGTTTTGGGGGGCGAAGCCCCCAATTTTACTACACGATTCGAATGACCTTATTTCCAAATTAACTCAAAAAGGCTGTATCAATGCGCATTAAAAATAGGTCAGAACTATCATCGACATCAGTACCAGAATATTTATCAAACTACCATATTTAACAATAATTTGCATATAATTACTTCAATGAATGAAAATTCACCCATAAAAGGGGTAAGGTATTCCGTATTTGTTGTAGACAAAAATATGAATTCCTACGCTTATTTCCTCAGCTGACCTTAATACAAAATTAACTCACAAAGACTGTACATCTCCGAGCATTTAAATAGGCCCCAACTTCCATCAATAAGCACAAAACATGTCGCCAATTTTCATGTTTTCGTATTTCTTTTTAAACGAACTAAACATATTGTTACTATTATTTGGGTTAATCCGCTACAACTAGCGAATACGATTTATTTTTATATGAAAACAAAATCCTACGCATAACCTGTGGTCAGGCTGTGTAGCGAGAAACTGTATCGTACCGCTACTGCAACATGTCAAATCATCCATTAGGCTACTTTATCTATTCACATGTAATGTAGATCTTTGGTTTAGACGAAGAACTTTTGTTTGATTTAGAAACAAAAGAGCAATAAAACGCAGAAACCAGCCGTGCAAAGGTGCCTGTCATAAGGTAAGTTGTCAGTTGATACAGCTTTGTAATATTCATGGAACGCTGGATCTATTAATAGCGAGAAGGTCAAACAAGGCAGGCATCTATTATAATAGCGATGATGTCCAGAATGTTTTTGCAAATACACAAATGTTGTCTTTTTCATGTTGTCTTCTTCGCCGACGACCTGGGTCAACGTACGCTGTTTGCAGCTTGGAACATTTTAGGCGCTAACTGAATCAGGCATTGAGAAAATTGCCGCCGGTTTTGCGCCGGACATGACCTGCCCAGCTTCGCATGCTATAGAAACTAAAGGTTTTGAACTAAGTCAAACAATTTAACTCGCGAACACTAAAATAATTTTCGAACTGCGCGAGTGCACATGTTGGTGATCGCAAATGAGAAGTTAAGGCTTTCTCATGACGTGACCCATGGATTTGAATCGTTCTATGGTCAATTTTCATGTTCGACTAGTTTGTTTGTTAGACTAATTAGAGGTTTAACGTCCCCGTCATAACTTTACACATGCAGGTCATTTGGAGATGTTGCTTCCGTTTTGTACATGACTATTTTATCCAATTACATCTCAAGCTCTGTGGCCCGATGAAACAAATAGGGTTTATACGCATGGGCGGTCCGACCCGCACCGTTATGGCTGGGCAGGCCTAGGCCCTCTAAGCGGTTTACCTTTTCGGTCGCGTCTACGTGGAAACACGATGCGGTCCCGTCTTCTCTTTTATTAAGTTTATCATAGAAATTGTGGAACACAAGGAAACCCGTCTACCATACGACTTCGCCAGAAACAAACAACTGCCCTTCTTGAATCAGCGGAAGGGAGAGAATAGCCGAAGAAAAGACTTTATGATCAGTCTTCACGAACAAATGTTGCCGAGCCCGACAGGTATCGAACCCGCGTCCTCCTGATCACCAGTCAGACGCGCTGAGCTACCGAGCCCGGCCGAAAGTGCAGATATGCCGGTACAGATCTATACTTAAAATTGTAAATCAAATACAGGCATACCTTATTAAGGCACAGTCTGCAGAACTCGAGTAAAGATTAGAAATACCAGCTTCAGCAACACCTGAATCGGTCTCTGAATGTATTGAAAGGCGCATTATTCATACACCAATGCGCTGCCTGAAACATTAACGCTGTTCCGCCCCCAGCCGTTGGGGCTTAGAGAAATAGACTGAGTTTCATGGTGCTTCCACGCAGAGCTGAATCTGACCAGACGAGTACTGCTAAACCGCTTAGAAGGACTAAGCCTGCCGAGGTAAAGTTGTGTGAGTTAGACCAATGCACTTAAGCCATTTGGTTTCATTGGTCGGCAGGGCTTCAGGTGTCGTTTCATCTCTGTGTCGGGTAAAGTCGCAAACAATTGGAAGCAGCGTCTCCAAAATGACCTGAATTATGTTGACGGGGACGATAAACCTCAATTCAAACAAACGCAAAATACCGCCCACTTAATATAGGCCGGTCTCGATAGCTCAGTCGGATGCGTGTCTTACTCGTGATCAGGAGGTTGCGGATTCGATACCTGCCAGGGTTGGCAACGTTCTATCGCGGAGATTGATCATGAAAGCTTTACAACGGTCATTCCCTTCCGCTGATTCAAGAAGGGCAGTTGTCATTTTCTGAAACTTATGTATAAACTTATTAACCGCTTATGTATAAGCCTGTCCACGAAAAGTGTAGCTAGGTAAATTGGCCGGCTAAAACATTACCTAAATAGTGTTGTCTTGACCGTTAAACTCCAATACAAACAAAACAAACAAAAACCGCCGGCCTAATAAAAGCGGACTGACATAGCATTAATATTGAAACTCATCATAATCAAAGCACTGAAAATACTGGTGGGTCAATTGTCTCCGAGTGTAGGTTGGGGTAATAGTCCTGGACTGAGATTTAAACTGTTTCATTCAATTCTAAAATTCCAGTTTTAAGCAATTAGTGCAGATCTTCATCAGACGCCACATTCTTCCGCGTCAGATCTGTGTCTACACTGTTTGCCAAGCCCACCCTATGATTCCAAGATAAGCACCTTTTGTCTTACCTCATTGCGGCTCTTTCTATCTTTAAAAAGTTTATTCCGATAAATCAATGACAGTCACGTGGACCTGAGCACTGAACAGCTTTTCGTCTTAGTAACTTTGGGTCGATCGCAAACAATTAACTCGAACTTAGCAGCATTATTTGTACCTCTATGAGGTCAGAGCCCGTAATAGAGTAAGTGTGTTGCCTTTAAAATCCGAACTGGAATCAACTGTTGGATTTACAGTGTTTGCCAAACCCACCGCATGATTGCTGTCAAGATTCTTGCGCAGTACTCTGGTCTACATATAACATCGATTAAATAGCGAGTCTATTTTCTATTAATAACGATAACATTTGTTTATCCAAATCAATGAAGGTCATGTGGACAACAATACTTATCGAAATTCTGTCCTTAATAGCTTTGGGTTGATTGGAAAACAATCGACCCAAAACAACTGGTGAAGGTTACATGTACAGCAAGTTACATTATGTCAAGAGAGAACGGTAACACTCAGCACAAACACAAAAATAAATACATTGAATGTCCACTAGAACTCATAACCTCGACCATATGGGCTTGAAGAGATATATGGGCTGCATGATGCTTCCGCGCAGTCTGAATCCGGCCCGCACACTAGTACTGGTAAACGGCATAGAGGATCTAAGCCTGTTCAGGGACCGCGGTGCGAGGCGGACCGTCCATGCTAATAAACCCTATCATTTTCATTGGGCGACAGGGCTTGAGATGTCATTTCATCTCAATGTCGGGTAAAAGTCCCAAAAATTGGAAGCAACGTCTCCAAAATGACCTTTACAGTGTTCTCGGGGACTTAAACAAATCAAACAAAACTGGAACTCATTCTTCTCTCTGGTGTGGGTATTCCCAATTCGCCCCCATCAGTACTCTCAGTGCTTTGATTAGTTACGATATATAATTTGTTTTATGGTATGGCTGCTATACTAAGCTATATTACACTAAGATTGTCCAGCAACTGTAATGTTTTTGGGTTCTTTTGTTAGGCAGGATTCCAACAGATAAAACTTACACTAAGATTGTCCAGCAACTGTAATGTTTTTGGGTTCTTTTGTTAGGCAGGATTCCAACAGATAAAACTATCTTCGTATTGACTATGTTTATTTACATAGAAGCCATGATGAGAAGGGAGGTAACCTTTATCCAGTGGTCTGACTAAATAGTGAATTTAAATTAACCAACAGTTAGGTAAAGGTGCACCAGCTAATAAGTGCTGAACTATGTGATAATGTTACATCCCTTTTCTTTTGAAAAGATCAGCAAACTAATATGAAATCAAACAATGTAAACTGCAGTAAAAAGTTTGCCACTGTAAAGTTTGTAAAGTGCCCATTGGCATAGTATGATAGTTTCTGTTCTTGGCATCTATATCCGGTTTAGACAGTGCCAAATTTAACAAAAGTCATTGTTCTGCATTACATGTCTATGTTGATGACAACTGTTAAATGCTGCTGGAAATATACTTTAAGAACACAAAGAAAAGCAAATCTTCGAACTTAACATAAATCAAACATGATGAATCAACATTTAAGTAGCTTAGGTCTCATATGTCCTTTTACTTTGCTTCACTGATACAGCTACCATAATCAGTTTATAGTGCATAGCACTGTAGAACATCACTGTAGAAGAATCACATTGTAGAAATAAACCAGTTTATAGTGCTTAGCACTGTGTAATGGCAAAACACTGTAGAATCAC
This sequence comes from Lucinisca nassula, assembly GCA_963580285.1. NCBI lineage: Eukaryota > Metazoa > Mollusca > Bivalvia > Lucinida > Lucinidae > Lucinisca > Lucinisca nassula. The sequence goes on from OY757020.1 coordinate 41,087,707, forward strand.
TGATCCGCATGTGAATCACTATTTCACATTGATTCTAAAACTTTTGGTTTAACTGCACGTCCAAAGCGAGTGATATATGGTTGTGTTGGTTTACTTGGAGTGTTGGATAGCTTGGAATTTGGCTTTGGCGGGACGGAATTTTGACTAGAATTCTGACTAGAATTTTCAACTAGAACTGGACTAGGGGATGGGGACTCTGTGATAGGGGAACTGGATTGGACTTTTGGATCATTTGATTTTGTGTCAAAAGGTTGAAAGTCATCAGATAGACCAAAATTGTGACTTTCCCCGGTCTTTTTAAGAAAACGTCTGTTACGCCTATAATGATTTCCTGCTACAGTCTGCACAACATATGAACGACCATCATGTTTATGCGTTACAACTGCAGGTTAACAGACGTTTGCTTTATTAATTACACGCACCGATTCACCAATATTCAGCGGCTTTAATGGTTTTGAACCTACGGCAAAGTACTGTTTCTGATGATTCTGACGTTTGATCAATTCGCGCCTGACTTTCGCTGAATCGGCGGGTTTGGGGAGAAGTTGCTCATTGGTTGATGGTAAGATAGAGCGGATGCGCCTACCATTTAGAAGCTGAGCTGGTGAGTAGCCACATTCGAGAGGGCAATTACGGTATTCAAGGAGGCTAATGTAGGGATCTTTCTTATCAGCCTTTGCCTTCTCGAACAAGTGCTTTACAACTTGCACATATTTCTCGGCCAATCCATTTGACTGAGCAAAGTGGGGAGAACTGGTGGAATGAGTGAAATTCAACTCTCTAGCGAAATTCGCGAACTGCTCAGAAGTGAACTGTGGACCGTTGTCAGAAATGAACTTTTCTGGTATTCCCTGACTCGCGAAGAGCGTCTTAAGCTTACAAATAACAGCTTCACTTGAAGTGCTTTCAAGTCTGTCAACCTCGAAGTAGCGGCTATAGTAACAGACGGTTACCATATAATTCTGATTGTTCCAAAAGAACAAATCGCACGCGACTATACCTGCCATGGACGGTCTGGAATGGGGTGTGTTTGAAGTGGTTCTTTTGGATTCTCACTGCGACGTTCAAGACAGATTGTGCAGTTTAGCACATAATCCGCGATTACAGCATGCATCTTTGGCCAGAACATAATGTCGCGAGACGCTTTTTTCAACACCCATGTGACCTGAATGAAGAGATTCAAGCATGGATTTGCGCAAAGATGAAGGAATCACAAGTTTCTCACCCTTGAAAACCAAGTCATTAATCACTGACAATTCGTCTCTGTGGTTCCAGTACTCAATAATGGAAGGAGAACACCCTGAGCGTGTTTCAGGCCAACCATCCTTGATGACAGTTTTCAAGTTATGGAATTTCTGATCTGAGTTTCCGGCCTTAACAAGTTCTTGTAATTTGGTGTCACTGATGTGTTAGTTACTGATTACAGAGTGAACATGTAGATCTAGACATTCACTGAACTCAGGGTATGTGTCTGGGAGGAATTTCCTTCTGAGAGTGTCAGCCAAGGGTATGGATTTTCCCTTTACAAACTGAATGTCCAAGTCGTATTTCTGCAACTGCAGAAGCATGCGTTGTATACGGGGTAGTGCCGTATGCATGGGCTTCTTCCAAATAGACTCAATAGGCTTATGATCAGATTCAACCTTAACAGGGCGACCATAAACATAGGTGTGAAACCTTTTGCAACCGAACAGAATAGCGCAAGTTTCCTTCTCTATTTGGGCATAGTTGACCTCAGTGTCAGTAAGTGACTTCGAAGCGTAAGCAACCGGCCTTCCTTCCTGAAGTAAGGTCGCACCTAATCCATATTTTGATGCATCTACCTGCAAAGTCAAAGGCTTTTGAGGGTCAAAGAAAGCAAGAACAGGTTCCTGTGTGATGATTTGTTTCACCTTATTGAAAGCATCATTCTGAGGGCTATCCCAAACAAATTCATTCTTTTGTGGCAGAAGTGACCTAATTGGAGCTGTATCTTCTGCTAAGTTTGGTGCAAAACGATTAAGGTAGTTGATCATGCCAAAAACTGTCTGAAGTTCACCATAATCACGTGGTGGATCCATATTAGCAATTGCAGAGACTTTCTCAGGGTCTGGCTTCAAACCATTCGAGGTTAAAATGTGGCCAAAATATGGAACCTCAGTTGTGCAAATGGCAGCTTTGTCTGGGTTAAAACGAACACCTTTTTCTCTAGCTCGTGAGGGGACATTGCGCAGATTTGAATCATGTTCTTCCTTTGAAGAACCATAAATCAAAATGTCATCCACAATTGCGGCGAAGCCTTCTAGGCCTTCAAACGCTTCATCAACCTTGCGTTGGAACTCGTCCTGGCTACAGATCAGACAGAAGGGTAATCTTAAGAAACGGTAACGGCCATAGGGAGTGTTGAATGTAGTAAGGTACGACGAACGATCAGATAATTTTATACTCCAGTAACCGCTCCGGGCATCTAAAATGCTGAAGAATTTAGCATCGGACAACTGTGGGAGGATGTCATCTAGTGTGCGCATTGGGTAGTGTGCCTTGTTGAGTGCCTGGGGGTCTAGGCTAATGCGTAACTTGCCCGTCTTTGGCTTTTCTGCAATGACAAGGGAGTTAACCCAATCAGTCGGATGAGTGACTCTGGCTATGATGTCACTGTCTTCCATCCGTTTAAGTTCTGCTTTCAGAGGTTCTCTAAGGGCTACTGGCACTTTCCTTGGTGGGTGAACAACAGGGACTGTATCGGGTTTCAGGTGTATTGAACATTCACCCGGGAACAAGCCAATACCCGTGAACACATCATTAAATTCAGACATAATGTCATGTGATGCATTCTGGGAAGTAAGTGATGACTGTACGTTATATACCAATTTAATGACATTGAGGTCAATGGAAGACTTTAAGCCTAACAAGGGTGGATTGTCAGTGTCAACAATGTAAAACATAGGCTTTATGTGAAAGTCTTTGTGAGAACAGTCAAGCAGTACTGTACCTAGTACCTTAAGTGCATCACCACTGTACGCGGACAGCTGGCTTTGCGTTTTCATCAAAGAATCCTTAATACCTAGAGCTTGGTACTGAGTCAACGGCAAAATATAAACCTGTGATCCCGTATCAACCTTAAATCTGACTTCATTTCGCGAAGGACCTATTTTCGCATAGACGAATGCCTGATCTTGACCCGTGTCTGTGCAGACTGAATTAACCGCATCTACAAAGAAAGCAGATTCGCTGCTGCTGTTTTCAAGATTATTGTCACAACCTTTATCAGTCGTCACTGCATGTGCATTAACCGAACCCTTTTGAGATTGACTTGACCTACACGCGCAAAATGGTTATATTTGGAACACTTTGAACACTGTTTGCCTTTCGCTGGACAGGAACCATGTTGGTGTGTATTACCACAATTACCGCACTGTTTAGGTTTACCAGTCTTGTCTTTCATGCGGACGCCGCCTTGTGACTGCTGATTTGGTGTACCATAACCTGACGGATTCTCCTTTTGTTGAAATCTATTTTTAGAACTGGGTTTTCCTGGTTTGTATTTTGGTTTAATGTAGCTAACTTCAGCTGACATGGATTTCAATTGTTTTTGCGAGTATTCATGGGACTGAGCTATTTGTATAGTCTGGTCAAGTGTCAAATCTTCACCCACATTTATCAGTTTCTGTCTTATTTTGCTTGAATTCGTCCCAAAGACAATCCTATCTCTTATCATTTCATCCGCATTTGTACCATAACCGCAATCTTTCACGCTGACCCGGAGTCGTGTGAGGAAAGATGTGAATGAGTCTGCTCCCTGGACCTCATTATGGAATTTGAATCGGGCAAAAATGGGGTTAAGTTTTGGACGGACATATTCCTTGAACTTTGTGAAGTATGTGTCAGCATCTTCAGCTGGGATTGTCCATGTACGGTGGATTTCCCGGCAATATCCTGTTATCGTCCCCTCGGGGACGATTCTTTCTGGACTTAAAAATGATATGTCGTAAAAAACAATTTTAAGACTTATCATGGTTTTTCACTTTAATCAGGATCACTGAGCGCTTGGGTCTAAATTTTTTACAATGATGTTTTGGCGCCAAAGTTTTGACTCTGTCACGTGTTTGAACTTAGTCGTTATGGCATGACAATTACGGAATAAAGTGCGTTTTATTGTATAAGCATTTTATCTTTCTATTGGGCTCTTTCTGACAGAGGCATTCAGTATGATATGACAGTTACGGAATAAACTGCATTTTATTATACAATGTGTTTTATTTCTGATTCTGATATTGCACAATGTGGTTTATTCCGTAAGTGCTACCGATCTTTCTATTGGGCTCGTTTTGAACAATGGCATTCAGTATTATATGACAGTTACGGAATAAACTGCATTTTATTGTACATGTATTTTATTTATTTAACAATGTGTTTTATTATTCCGTTAGTGCTACCGATCTTTCTATTTGGCTCTTTTTGAACAGAGGCATTCATTATGATGTGACAATTACGGAATAAACTGCATTTCATTGTACAACGTGTTTTATTCCGTTACTGCTACCGATCTTTCTACCGGGCTCTTTTTGAACAGAGGCATCCAGTATGATATGACATTTACGGAATAAACTGCATTTTATTGTACATGCATTTTATTGTAAAATGAGATTTATTCCGTTAGTGCTACCGATCTTTCTATTGGTATGATATGACATTTACGGAATAAACTGCATTTTATTGTACATGCATGTATGGAGCAAGGTGTTTTATTCCGTTAGTGCTACCGATTTTTCTATCGGGTTGTTTTTAACAAAGGCATTCAGTATGATGTGAAAATTACGGAATAAACTGCATTTCATTGTACAATGTGTTTTATTCCGTTACTGCTACCGATCTTTCTATCAGGCTCTTTTTGAACAGAGGCATTCAGTATGATATGATATTTACGGAATAAACTGCATTTTATTGCATAATGTGTTTTATTCCGTTAGTGCTACCGATCTTTCTGTCGGGCCTTTTTTTAAACCCCATTCTTCAGTAACACAGTATGGCAGTTCAACGACGGAATAAATTTCTCTTATATAAACAGTTTGTCAAGATTCAAACATGTAGGCTTACAATGAGTCTTCCATGATAGAAGACCTTCCTACTGGAAATTCATAATGAAACAATAATTTTCGGTATATGTCAATTACGGAATAAATTGCATTTTATTGTACAATTTATTCAGTTAGTGGTAAAGTTATTTCTTTCAGGCATTTTTAAACAGAATTCGTCATTATGACAGCACAATTACGGAATAAATTGGCATTTTTTGTACAATGGATCTTATTCCGTTGGTGCTACCGATTTTTCTATCGGGCTCTTTTTTAAAACAGTCATTTAGTATGATATTACAAAATACAGAATAAATGGCATTTTCATAAATATCCAATTATGTACCATTATAAAAATAGTGTCTACTATGGGTTGTTCTGGGACTCGAATGTTCATTAAAATCTACATCACTTTGAAATGACGCACACTTGATTACATGGGTGCTTGTTATGTGAATGTCATAATTATATTCAAATTAATAACTATTTTCGCCGCTATATATAATCCCGTTATCGTCCCTAAGGACGATTCTTATGTTGGAACCTCCATGTAATTATCACCCCCGGGGACGATTCTTACATGGAAAGCTCCACGTAAGAATCATCCCCGGGGACGATTCTTTCTTACAGTGCAAATCAATAAATGAGTCATTTTAAGACACTTCCCCCAAAAGATTTCCGAGTCCCATTTTGCTGGATGAATATCTCCTCAAGAAAACCCTTTTCCCGTGGAAACTTCCCCTTGCAATGCATTGTAATATTGACAGTATTCGACTGGTAGGTTTCGTGAAATTTCCGTGAAATTCCACGTAGGAGTGTGGTTCCTAGTTGTAATAGCTGGTCACATGGTCCAATCAAATATTTTATTTGCGTACAGCTCATAAGCGACCGTGGTGCACGAAAGGTTCGACTTTTCCTTCGAATAGAATCGTGCTGCACGATCGGTTATGTATTTGAAAAATAACTCCTATTTGATTGGACCATGTGATCGGCTATTACAAGATAACACTACACTCCTGCGTGGAATTTCACGAAAATTTCACGAAACTTCCCAGTCGAATATGGCCATTGTTTCATTTGGAAGAGTCGTCACTATATATATACTCCCGTTATTGTCCCCGGCGACGATAATTCCCATTCAAACTCTGTGTAAGAATCGTCCCCGGGGATAATAATTACATGGAGCTTCCCATTTAAGAACAGTCCCCGGGGACGATAACGGGATTATATATAGCGACGAAAATAATGATTCCTACATGTAGTTTCATTCTAACAGTACAAATTAATAAGCGAGTTCTTTTAAGACCCCCCCCCCCCCCCCAAAGACTTCCGAGCCACATTTTGCTGGATGAATACTCCCCCCCCCCCCAAGAAAACCCTCTTCCCCATGCAATGCATTATAATATTGTTTCTTTTGGAAGAGTCGTCACTATATATATACTCCCGTTATTGTCCCCGGGGACGATTATTCCCATTCAAACACTGTGTAAGAATCGTCCCCGGGGATGATAATTACATGGAGCGTCCCATTTAATAACCGTCCCCGGGGACGATAACGGGATTATATATAGCGACGAAAATAATGATTCCTACATGGAGTTTCATTCTAACAGTGCAAATTAATAAGCGAGTTCTTTTAAGACACTTCCCCACAAAAGACTTCCGAGCCCCATTTTGCTGGATGAATACCCCCCCCCCCCCCCCCCCCCCAGAAAACCCTCTTCCCGGGGAAACTTCCCCTTGCAATGCATTATAATATTGTTTCTTTTGGAAGGGTCGTCACTATATATATACTCCCGTTATTGTCCCCGGGGACGATTATTCCCATTCAAACACTGTGTAAGAATCGTCCCCGGGGATGATAATTACATGGAGCTTCCCATTTAAGACTCGTCCCCGGGGACGATAACGGGTTATATATAGCGACGAAAAAAAATGCTTCCTACTTTGGGTTTAATTCTTACAGTGCAAATTAATAAGCGACTTCTTTTAAGACACTTCCCCCCAAAAGACTTCCAATCTCCATTTTGCTGGATGAATACTCCCCCCAAGAAAACCCTCTTCCCGGGGAAACTTCCCCTTGCAATGCATTATATTATTGTTTCTTTTGGAAGAGTCGTCACTATATATATACTCCCGTTATTGTCCCCGGGGACGATTATTCCCATTCAAACTCTGTGTAAGAATCGTCCCCAGGGATAATAATTACATGGAGCGTCCCATTTAAGAACCGTCCCCGGGGACGATAACGGGATTATATATAGCGACGAAAATAATGATTCCTGCATGTAGTTTCATTCTAACAGTGCAAATTAATAAGCGAGTTCTTATATATAGCGACGAAAATAATGATTCCTACATGGGGTTTCATTCTAACAGTGCAAATTAATAAGCGAGTTCTTTAAAGACATTTCCCCCAAAAGACTTCCGAGCCCCATTTTGCTTGATGAATACTCCCCCCAAGAAAACCTTCTTCCCGGGGACACTTCCCCTTGCAATGCATTATAATATTGTTTCTTTTGGAAGAGTCGTCACTATATATATATACTCACGTTATTGTCCCCGGGGATGATAATTCCCATTCAAACTTTGTATAAGAATCGTCCCCGGGGATGATAATTACATGGAGCTTCCCATTTAAGAATCGTCCCCGGGGACGATAACGGGATTCTATATAGCGACGAAAATAATGATTCCTACGATTATTACTTGAAGTTTCTAAGAATCATCCCATGGCACGATTCTTTCTGACAGTGCTAATCAATAAAGGAGAACCTTTATTGATACTCAGTGATACACTTGGTTGTAATTTTAGTAGCATGCAAGCGTCTTAGTGACACTGATGAAACGTCATTTGTAAGAAATAAGCCATTTTTTTAAGAAACAAAACACTGAAAAAGAATCGTCCCCGCGGGGACGATAACAGGATATTGCCGATTTCCCAACCTTTGTCGCCTGCCCATAACAGTAAATATGCGATTTGATCTGGTTCTGTTTTGTCCTTCAGTGGGCCCTTGAAAATCAGTTCAACATGATTCTGAAATTTGTCCCAGTTGTCTGGTAAATTACTGCCTTCCCAGTCCATCCTGGGAGGTGGAATGCCTGCCATTTCCATGATCAAAGTCTTGAACCCGAATCTGACACCATGTAATGTTTTTGGGTTCTTTTGTTAGGCAGGATTCCAACAGATAAAACTATCTTCGTATTGACTGTGTTTATTTACATAGAAGCCATGATGAGAAGGGAGGTAACCTTTATCCAGTGGTCTGACTAAATAGTGAATTTAAATTAACCAACAGTTAGGTAAAGGTGCACCAGCTAATAAGTGCTAAAATATGTGATAATGTGACAGCAACTACCTGTTGATATAAGTTGTTACACCCGTTAATATACAAAAGCAATTAGTCTGTTTTCTCCGGACACGCTTTATACTCTTCATGCTGTTAACTGACACAATATAAAATCAAGGTCAAGATTTCTTGGCAATTGCCATACAAACGGATATATCTGTTTTTTAGGTTAAGATAGGTTAAATGGCCGCATTACTCGTACTTTTCAATGTGTATGCATATATCTAAGAAGATTTTTTTTATAGATTACTGTTCACAATCAAAGAAATGAGATTCTGCCCTGAGTATGGCTTTGTTTACACTTCGATGGAAACGCGAAATATATTATTACGTCAACGAAAGTTTGTTTGATTTGAGGTTTTACGTTCCCGTCAACACTGTAAAGTTCATTTTGGAGACGTTGCTTCCAATTTTGTGGGACTTTTACCCGACATTGAGATGAAATGACATCTCAAGCCCTGCCGCCCAATGAAACCAATAGGGTTTATAAGCATGGACGGGCCGACTCGCACCGCTTTGCCTTGGCAGGCTTAGCTCCTGTAAGCGGCTTACCATGCAGTACTCGTGTGCGGGTAGGTTTCAGCTCTGCGCGGAAGCATCATGCAGCCCATAAATTTCTTCAAGCCCCTATGGGCGGGGGCCGATGTCAACGAAAGATACACACAAAGTAGCACATATATATATCCTGGTGTATGAATGCCATTTGGCGTGTCAACAGTAACAATTCTGACTCTGGTATACCGACGCACGTGGTTTTCTTGGAATATTCATGATTATGACAATAAGAGTGATTATATGCAATGGGTAAAAAAAATCTATACAATTCCTCAAACTATGCAAACCGTCTACATTGGCGACTTTGGCATGTCTGTCTGTAAAATATGTGTGTGAATTCGGGTTTAACGTCGCTTTCAACAATTTTTCAGTCATATCACGACGTTGCGACATGGAGCTCAATGCTCACTTTTATAGTGCTGCAGTATGTAGGATACAGTTTTCCGGACACTGTCGTTGGCACTTTTTTTCTTAAATAATCTCGCTGTCCAACACGAAACTGGGATTTTTGCATTTCTATCATGGCGTTTCTTGCATATTTGCTGTTGACGTTCTATATTAGACCTCGCAATGTCCCTGGCAAGCTGCAAATCTTTTACATTATCTTGCACAAACTGTTGTAAACAGCCGGGGGCTTCTGGGCCATTGCCAAGAATATTGTGTTGCCGAGGCGCATTTCTGTGCCCGTAATAAAATGGACTATACCCAGTAAATCCTAATGATCATAACGTGAACAAGTCCGTGAAATAAAGACCCCCCCCTAAACCACACTTTATATAGAGAAAACTGGGGTTTACGGGGGTATACATTATTTTTCTTATTTCTGCTCTAAGACATAGGTTGTGGGTACTCGTTAGAACCGCCTCAATGAGGCGGTTCTAACGAGCACCAACAACCTTTGTTTGCAGTGTAAATAAGACAAATATCACGGATTTTCATCAGAAAAGTAGATATTAAAATGCACTTTGTCAGACGGGTGTGTTATTGTGATGTGGTTACATTCTGAATGCCATTATGACTGACTGTAGTGAGTCATCCCACGTGCCAGGTGATTTGGAGCATAGAGCCCTTAAACGTTGCAATAAAGAACTTTAAGCCTTTCAAGGACTCCATTTCTCTGGGGATGACAGCTAGAAAAATCAGCTTCTTGACGTTTAGCATGTCATATAGCGTAGATAAAATTCTAGCCTCGACATTTGGACTATTGTCTGTTATGACTTTTTCAGGCACTCCCCAACGACAAATTATTTGCTCATAAATAACCTTGGCAACTTCTTTTGCATTTTGGGAGCGCAGGTCAACTGCTTCTGTCATATGACTGAATCTGTCTACTGCTAATAAGATATGCTGGTTGCCATTTTTCGTTTCAGGTAACCACACAGAAAGTCTAATTGCCACCTTGCAAATATAGGATCGACAGGGTATGGTTTCACGAGAATTTGTGTCCCGTTTCATTTCTTGACATTTCTTGCACACTAGACATGGAAATCCGTGATTTTACCCTGGGATAGAAATTTATGTTCTGACCCTGGTGTTCCGACCCAGGCAACTAACATAAATGCGCTTCAATTCTATTCAACTGCTGGAACTACTTCCGCACTACTTTTATTTTGTAAACAATATACATGTGCGAGCTGTCAAAACTAACCGGAGGTGTTGTGCAAGAAAAATAATCCGATATGGGGTTCTGTTGTAGATGGGCGTTTCCAACCCTCGGGATGACCATGCTGAGCGGAACCTCGACGTAGCCTCGTTCCGCTCAGCACGGTCATCCCTCGGGTTGGAAACGCTCATCTACAACAGAGCCCCATATAAGATTCTTATAATCTTACAAGATGTACAATAATCATAACAACGTTTGAAACCTAAATGACAAGCACCTGCGGGAGAATCATGAAATGCACAGAGAACAGTGGCGTAGCTACCTGTACGCAGATACGCACTTGCGTACACATTACAAACGTGAAAAATAGACGTAGAAGAAAAAGAGAGAGAAGAGGAAGAAGAAAAATAAGAAGAAAAAGAAGAAGATGATGATGATGATAATGATGATGATGATGATGACGACGATGAAGAAGAAGAAGAAGAAGAAGAAGAAGAAGGAGAAGAAGAAGAAGAAAAACTGTATGTGTCTAGGATATACACAACACAATTTAATAGCTAGCAGTGTTTCCTCCTTTGCCACGGAGACCGCACTTACAGGAAAGAACCAGTGCTTCAGCTGAAGTGCACGACCCGCCGGATGCTTTTAGCTTTATGAGTGTTACCATATATGGGTATGGCGGCCATTTTGGTCATGTGACCTGGACCTAAAACGGTTCCCCCAATAAATGCGCCTTATCGTAAGGAGCAAAAATATATCTTATACTTTAGTACTGTATTCTGAATCGTTTGCAGGATAAAATGCATTCTTATTTTTCCAATACAAAAGCATATGTGTCAAAGTTTGACCTAGGCAAAAAGAATGTCAAGGTCAACCCAGGGTCACCATTTTAGCACTTTATGATGTGCCTACGTCCCAGATGCTATTTATCAAGTTTCGTGGAAATCTGCCCAGTGGTTCTGGAGAAGACTATTTTTGAAGAGTTTTTACCATATATGGCTTGGCGGCCATTTTGGTTATGTGACCTGGACCCAATGAGCAAATTTTGGTTTTACCCATCCCATAGAGGCTCCATATGAAATTTGACTTCAATCGGCCCAACGGTTTCCGAGGAGAAGCAGTTCGAAAATTTTCACATTTTTCGCCTCGGCGAGGCTATACAAAATGGAATGTAATATTTGGCAAGTTCATTGGTTAGATGTCATTGATATCTATCAGTATGCCAAAAATTGTTTAAATATTCCAATCGGTTAAGTCACTATCACCAATTTTCACAAACGGGTTACGGACGGACAGACAGACTGACAGAATGACACGGTGATTTTAGGGCATTCTTAGAAAATCAACCGACTTCAGTCGGTCACTTTTTCTACGGGTCGTGCAATTTGTTCCCTAAAGGGGGCAGATTCTTTCCTGTAAGAGTGGTCCCCATTTGGTAAACGGAGTAATCAATTTTAGAATTTTCTTTGGTCTGCGTACAAATTATTTTCTTCTAGCTACGCCCCTGGAGAAGGTCTTCATTTAAGTCTAAAGGAACGACCAGCTGATGTATAAAGGTTCCCTTAGGTTGCTTGTGCTTGGCCCTATACTGGAACAGGTGGTACATTTTGCCGTTCAAAACCTTATATTGTTGTGTGTTTAGGTTTCTTGCTACCTGTAGGTGATAGCTGTTCCTGCAAAAAGTAGCATTGCACTAAATACTGCGATATGCCGGGTTTTATCACTTTGGGACCGAGCTTATCGTTGCGTTCTAAATACCAGACTTGCTTCCGTTGGATATATATCCCATGTTTTATTTCAATGTGAGAAAATGATAGATATAAGGGACTAAAATGATGCATTTTTTATAAATATATCTGCAAGCTCAAAGAATTTTTTGCTGATTTTATATGGTCACCCCTCCTTCAAAAATGTTGGTTTGTATTTACCCCGTTCTAGTAGGTAAACAAACATGGTTGACTGTAACTTGAAAAGGAGCAGTTCAACATGTGGATTTTTTCTCGTTAACTTGTTGGGCTAGGATGGCTCTATAAAGAAGTAAGGTTTGAAAAGTTGTGTATGTGTAGTTTTTGAGGGAGCAGGTAAAAGGTTACTATTGTTGCCTATGGAAAACATTTAGTGGAAAACTCCCTTTAGCAAATGTCAGCAGCACTGTTCTGTTTTCAGTCATTACATACTATTTCCACACATTTGTAGGTTCTGTCCAATTCTGTTTCATAAAATGTATCTTCATGGCATGTATTTTGCCATAGACTCTGTAAAAACGTGATGGTAGTGCTAATTTAGGTCTAACTGGGTGAATTTGATGAATTTTTGCCTCTGATCTATGTTCTTGGGAGTGTGGGGAGGGGGGTGGGTACTTTAAAGCCATGTAAATCCGTTTTTATTGATGCTTTTGGAAAGGAGACTTACAGTAGTTGTATTTTCAGCAAAACAAGAATGAATCTACTCCATCTGGAATATCAGAGTAAGGTTTCATGGCACTAGGACTATGTCTCAAACCAAAGAAAAACTTCAAAATTGTCTCTCCGAAACATGTCGCTGCCCTATCCGGATACGTTTTCTCATACGTTATAAGTTCTGATTTATTGTATTCAGGTAAAGGGATGTCAGCCGAAATATTCAGCTATTCCTCATGGCATTATGGCATTTATAAACATTTTTTGGGGGCAGTTTTGTCCTCAAAATATCCTCCAACTGCCATTTTTTTATTTTACATAGGGTGTGTAGGTGTGAAAATAGCCATACAAATGAGTATTGGTGCTATTTAGGCATAATTCTGTGCATTTTAGGATCGAATTGTTCCAAAGATATTGGAGAAAAGAACCTCTGATACAAGCTGGTGTCTGGGTTCCATTCCAGAAAGAGATAAACTTTGCGCTTTTAAAAAACTATGGTTTGTTCGGCTTTCACCGCAATGACTTCAGCACCCAATTTCGTAAAATCATTCTTCGATATAAAAAGATTGGGTACAACATGGATATTATACGACAGACTGCATGCATGGTAGTTAACCCAGTCACGGTTTGCAACTTTGCTTCCCTCTTTAATTGCACGCCGGTGGGTCAGGCCTCAGATTCTATGACGGCTCCAACGTAAAGGCTTATTGAGAATTAGAGTGATAATGCTGGTTGGTGCCTGATGCTCTGTCTCTGGTCGGGCTCATCGTAGTCTAACTGTTGGTTTTCTTTTGCTCCAGCATTTCAGTGGTTTCTTGCTGTCGAGTCCTCACCGTTGTCTCACCTCTGTGGTTCTTTGATTTTTGTGTTCACGGAGATGTTGCACTGATGAGTTAGGAGGCCTTCATGCGGACTGAACAAATTATTTGTCTAAATCGCGACGGAAGTAAGGGCGAGGATTGTGGCCACGTAAAATCGATTTAAGCCCCCCAGTGGAAATCTTCCACTGACCGTTCCAAGGCGGCTCTTCTGTGGCGATTTATTTATGTTGTTGTTTGTTACTTACTGTGTGTATCACTTGTGTCTTTTAATTTTGGATGGTCATATGGCCATTTTGTGGGAAAGTAACTGTCCTTATGGCCTTCCTTTGTTTAGGATTCCATTATGGTCTGGTCGCTTAATGTTTGTATTTCTTTCCCTTTGTTGTCTTTTATGGGTGGAGTAAGTTAATTGTATCAATTCCTGATCTTTGTTTTACTTCTACTTCATTGTTGAATCTGAAAGTGATAACTTTTTCGCAAACTTGAAAGATTCTTTGTGACTGAATTTTTATTATGCATGACTAAATTATTAGATATGACCTAAATTTCTATTTGGCAATTCTTTTGATGCATCATAAAGAAAATAAGGGTTTGGTATATGTTGCATTGCACTAAATACTGGGAGGTGCCGGGTTTTATCACTTTGGGACCGAGCTTTTAGTTGCTTTCTAAATACCAGACTTGGTTTATAAATATATCTGCAAGCTCAAAGAATTTATTGCTGATTTTATATGGTCACCCTCCTTTAAAAATGCAGGTAAAAGGTTACTATTGTCGCCTATGGAAAACATTCAGTGGAAAGCTCCCAAATACCTAGATAATGGGCCAAAGTCTGGAAAACTCTTTTGTTAATCTGGAACACTGAAATTATTGGTTCTTGTCTGGCTATCCGTAGATTTACCTGTGCTGTTTATTAGAAAGATCTCTGAAAAGTTAGCCGTCGGAGATTCTTGATAATTTGTGGAGCTTAATGTGTCTTGTTTTATGCGTTAAAGCCGCTGTCGAAATTTGTAGCTCTACTGGTTTTGTTTTCAGTGAGGTGGGTTTATGGTTAATATGCTGATCGTTATTGTCTGTTCCTGTTCTTTTGGTTGTGAAATGTCTGGCGTCTTAATGTTCGTGACATCATGCTGTGTAAAAGACTGTTCAGGTGGGGACATATGCGTGTTTGTCGCGTCTGTCAAAACCATGCTATTCTTTGTAACTGTTGGCTGAGTAAGCGTCGCGGGCACTAACAACGGAACATTGTGTTCTGAAGAGCAATGTCCGCCAGAAATCACATGCATCATAGCTTCTTGAGAGGGTGTTATTACGTCTGTTTGGGCCCCGATGCTTTGTTTGGGTTCGGGTTGGTGAGTTGGGCGTGGTCTTGATGTGGAGACACTAGCCGAGAGAATGCGTCTGCCAACCACGTTTTCTATACCCGCTTGATAGACGATATCAAATTTATATTCCATCAATTCAAAACACCATCTTTGAAGTTTGCCTGAATTATTAACTGGCATATCAGTGAAAAATTTTAGAGCTCTACAATCACTAACTATTTTACCTTTTTGTGCCAGCAAATAGCAGCGATATTCCCTTACACCTAAAATAACTGTGTACAATTCAATATGCATGATTGGCCAATTGCGCTGTTCAGGTCTTAGGACCTTGCCTCCATAACAAACTGGGTGTAACGTGCTATCTGTCCCTTCTTGAGAAAGAACATAAGAAACACCTTCCTTAGACCCATCTGTTGTTAGCGTGTATGTTTTATCAGGACTAGGGTATCTTTATAAGATCAGTTCTGTGACCAAAGCTTTGTTTAGTGTAATAAAGGCGACGTTGCATTCAGGTGACCATTTAAACTTATGCTTACTGTTTTCAGGCTGCTTAGTAAGCAACTGAAAGAGTGGATATGCGATTCTTGCATATCTATACTTCAATACTGTTTATAAAATGTTGTCATTCCAATAAAGCAATGCACCTCATTCAGTGTTGGGGTGGGGTGGTGTGGGGTGGGGCGGTATGGGTTTAATAGCTTCTGTTTTAGATTTGCGTGGTTTAACCCCGTCTTTAGAAAAGATGTGCCCAAAAACATGTATTACCTTAACTGCAAATGAAAATTTATTTGGAGTCCGCTTCGAAGCCGTTCAAATACTAAGCATAAGTGTTGCAAGTGTTCTGCGAATGTCTGGCTGTGTATTGAAATAATATACAAATGACAGAGCAAAAAAATTCAATGGTAAGCCTTGAAATTCAGTGTTCATTATTTTTTGTAGACTACAGCTTGAACTAGAAAGTCCCACTGGGGCACCCTCAAACTGAAGAAGGCCTGAATGTGTGACAAAGGCACTTTTATGGCGATCCTCTCTGGCGAGCGGAACTTAAAAATACGCTGACCTAAAATCTAATATGCTGACCTAAAACCTAATCCAGTAAAATAGTTGCTTTTGTTTGTCCCTTTTGGATAATAGCGTCCGTTAATAACGGGTATTAATCAAAGCGCCAAAGGTACTGAAATGAAAGATTCCATGAGAAAATCATAACACTGTGAAAACCTTTCTAAAAAAGATCTTCAAAGTTTGAAAGGTAGCTCTGCAAATTCTCAAAAAATGATATGTTTGCAGATGTCTATAGACCGGTTGTATTTTGAAACGCCATTCGATGTTTCAAATTTTTGAAAGAAACTATTTACGTTTTCAAAACCAAACATTAAAATTCAAGTTTTAACAATGCTACTGTCCATAAGTAGTTTTTGTCTACCTCTCCCAAAAGATACTCTATGGGAAAGAGATCGGAGGAGAAAGGTTGGCTTGTCCAGTACATGAATTCCATTGGCTTGAAGACATTTTTGAGTAAATCAGCACTATGAACCCGCTCGTTATCCTGCCGGATAAGATATCCCGGATTCTGAGCGTAAACAAATAAATGGAACCATCATGTGAGGCCGAAGCACTTGATTGATGTAACGTCTCGCTGTTCAGTTCACAGTCTCAGCCATGATCTTGAATGCTCTTAATGACATTAAGCTGCGTTCGCTAACTACATGCAATAGCTCGCCACACAATTACGTTTATTTCACCCGATATGTCATGCTCCATTACGCACGGCTCATCTCGGCGTACCTTACACCTATACTTCGAAACACCCGGAAACGACAATCGGCATGATTCACGCTGATGTGCAATTTGTCACTGAATCGCATATGTCAGTCGCTTAGACGCCAATTTACGTATTTCATGCACTAGCGTAAGTGTTCCGTACTGTGTCGACGCGTTAACTGTGGTCACGACAGGGACGTCTAGCTCTCAAACGTGCATCGCATAAGGGTGACGAACAGTGTCAGTGCTTATTAGTCGGTAGTTGAGACCCCTTGTTTATCTTCAGGTACAGTGTAGCAGCTGCCGGCGGAAATCTGTTTCGCATATGCGTCCGAAGGTTGAAACGATCTGGACGTACTGACGTCGGTCTTCCGCTACGTCGACGTCCACTAGCGTCTTCTGTATATAGTAAGATGTCGCTCCAATAGACGATAGATCACACACATGTGGCACCCAAAATCAGAGTCAACGCCATCCGCTTTCCGACCAGCTTCTAACTGTCCAGGGGCTCGCTTACGATCCTTTAACGAAAATTGTTGCAATACGCTCCCACTTAATGCTTTTTTGAGAACAAATTTCAGTTTCTTTTTTTCTAGGCACGACCTTACATTGCACATCAAACACGTGATTTCTATTCGTACTGGTGTGAAGGTAGTGCACAGGATCGACGTGGGCGGACGGGTAACCAGACGTCACGGTTGATTGATTTAACCTTTTTAGCTTAAGGACATGGTGCCTAAGCGTGTTGTAATCATGCAATCGTTTGGTTTCAGAATCAAAGCACTAACAGTGTGGGGTGTAGGTTGGAGTAATAGTCCTGGACTGAGCTTTAAACTGTTTCATTTAACTCTGAAATTCCAAACAAATAGTGAAGATTTTGATAAGAAGGCGCGTTCTGCAGCGTCTGATCTTGGTCTACACAGTTTGCCAAGCTCACCCTATGATTCCAGGATAATCCTCTTCAGTCTTATGGAATACCCTGATCTCACTGCGGCTATTTTCTACAAGACAAAAGGTTATTCTGACAAGTCAGTGATAGTCACGTGAACGTTAGCACTGAAGCGCTTTTCTTATCAGCAACTTCGGGTCGAATGCCAAATAATCAACCAAAACAAAGCCGCGTCGTTTGTCAGTGTTAGGACATGTAAGTGTTATCTCTTAAATCTGCACATGAATCAAATATTGGATCTGGCAAACAATGTAAACTCAGATCAAACGCCACAGAACACGGTGCTGATCTTGTTCTACACTTTTTTGCATTTGTTACTAACATCATTAGTTTTAACGAATCAGTCCAAGTCCCCGTTTATGACCAGCCTGCATTGAGATACAAACGGCATGAGTGTTGTCAGTGCTTTGATTTATTCACTGCCTTGAGTTTCTGGAGTGCACTCTTCCATCACTGAAGTTGGGCTCGTCCATTCTGCTAAATATGGCACCTAGAATTATATCACAGGACCTACACTAACAATCTGTACCATATCCCAGGGTTGAAAGGGATAGCCTTTCTTTCGAATTTCTCCACGCAAAGTCAATATACACCTATAAGTTGTAACTGACCTAAACTTGACCTCGAAAGTCAGAAAGAAAACCCATTAATATTCTTGTCAACAGCTGACCTGGTCCAACAGCAGGCTGGTCTTTAAGGATTGAATATTGAAAGCACTGATAGAAAACAGTGTAAAACCTGAGCAGACACTGCATTGATCTGGGAATACAGTCTTCGCTTAACCAATGACGTCGCATGATGCAGCTGATTCATATAATATGCTGAATCGTAAGATAAAATCGTCAAGTCGTCTGCTTCAAAAGTTTGTATTGCGCTTATAGGATAACTAATACGCTCGTACAATTTTGATTACTGCGCCAAACCGGACTACATTTTGTGCGGACTCTTATTTCTATGGCGATCAAAGCCGGAAGAAAGGCCTGAATTACTTTAAAACCTGCAGGATTGCTAGAGCTGACAATCTGTCATTCAAAACGACATCACTAACCTGTTTATTTAATTTTCTATAATCTACCACAAGCCTATAAGTATTGTCGGGCTTCCGAACTAGTAAAACAGGACTCGAATAGTCACTTGATTAATGTTCAATTATGGCACTATCTAACTTTTTTTTTTTATTTTCAGTCTCAATTGCTATCTTAGTTTGTGGATCTTTATATAGACGGGAACGGATGGGTATATCATCAGTCGTCTGAATGGTATGTGTGATTGTGTTTTTGTTGTTGTTGTTTTTTACCAATTTCGCTCAAATTGGTCGCAAAACAGTCTGGGTATTCGTTAATTAAGCTCAAAATTTTTTGGTTTCTCATCTACTGTCAAAGATGAGCCACTCAGGTCTATTTGGAGCTCTTTGTTTTCTTGTTTTGATGTTTCATGCGGTGAAAGAATGCAAGAATCTTTTCGTGTTTGTTTCTGTCGAATTTGGCATAAATTCTTCAGAATTTACCTGGATGACACAACTGAACAGATGGTAAGCAAATCAGCTATGGCCGTGCGTTTGCACAATTTAATGGGTTCACATGTGGGATTACGGCCCCCACCCATAGGGGTTTGAAGAAATATATGGGCTGCATGATGCTTCCACGCAGAGCTGAATCCGGCCCGCACACTAGTACTGGTAAACCGCTTAGAGGATCTAAGCCTGTCCAGGAACCGCGGTGCGACGCGGACCGTCCATGCTAATAAACCCCATTGGTTTCATTGGGCGACAGGGCTTGAGATGTCATTTCATCTCAATGTCGCGTAAAAGTCCCACAAAATTGGAAGCAACGTCTCCAAAATGACCTTTACAGTGTTGACGGGGACGTTAAACCTCAAATCAAACAAACAAACAAAACATGTGGGATTAGCAATTTGCACCCAAACTTTGTTTTCTATAGGTTTAGCAAGGCACTCTAGCATTAAAGTCTGCATTGAAGAAATTGTAGGTGATGGCGTTAACAAGATGCCATTTGAAGTGTTTTCTATGTGTTGTGGTAGTTGTAGCTGTAGCGTATGGAGTGTTGCTCGATGCAAAGTGGTATTTTCACACAATCGAGCTTTACTGCGTGGTTATAGACACTCGTTGGTCCATATAAATGATTGTAACCGTATTATCTTCATATGAAATATTAACTTTATATTGTTTGAAGAACTCATGACCAAGAATACATGGGTGTTTTAAATCAGGCACAGGAGCAAACCGTTGTTCTATATCTAAACCTGAGATTCGTATGGGTAATGTTATATTTCCAAGGACCTTATGAAGGACTCCGCCGGCGCCTTTTATATAGGGGATTATTGCGGGGTTCAAACTGTACACCCATGCAATTTCGGTAGAAGTGTTTTACTAACGCAGCTAATGTCCGCACCGCTATCTATCATAGCGACATAGATGGAAGCACGATTTTGAAAGAAATCGGAATTACAGTAAAATTCCTGTATTAAGACCACCTTTGGGACTGTTCAAAAGTGGTCTTTAAGACCACTTTTGAACAGTCTCAAAGGTGGTCCCTGACCAGAGGACACTATGGGCAGAAAACACACCGAAAAATTAAGTGCAGCCTACTAAATAAGTTTTTAAGCAGAATTAGTCTTAATTTTAGGTGGTCTTAATAGCGGAATTTCACAGATGTAGCTGTTAGTCATGTCATTTTCGGGCTGAGGAGATAAATCAGTGAAATGCCCCTTTTTTAAACAATGGTGACAGACAGAAAATCGAGCTTTACAATAACGTCTGTCTCTGCAATTAATATCGCCGCACCAAATACATGGCTGAGAGCGGTTGCTCTGTGGCACGAATCTGCTACCTAGTGGCCTACTGATGATTACTAAATAATGACCGGGGTTATAACGCGGCTGGTTAGTAAAATATCGAGAATTTCTATCTGTTGGTAGCGGATTTCTGCCGTTAGGCCTTATCGTATTATTATTTTGCCAACGACCTGTCGATTGATTTATTGCATTATTAGATGAAAAAGTGTGCGATTATAAGGCGGTAGTGTGCATGACTGCGAGAAACCTTCCTCATCGTCATAAACCATTTGCTTGACAAACTGTGATGGCTGACGGACAGTGACGTCCGTTTGTTTCTGTGCAGTCATTAAGTCAATCTGGCTTTGAATTGATTGTATTTCAGATTCCATAGTCTCCTGCACGGTTTGTAGTGTATTTATGGGAGTCGAAGCAGACTTTTCGGCAACAGCTGCGGAATGCCTGAGTTCGGCAAACGTTTTTGGTTCTTTGTTAATTACAATTCTGGGTATATCAAACCCTAACCCGTTTATGGCAATAGCTAACAATAATTCTAATGCACTTGCGTATGTCACGGCCCCCGCCCCTATAGGGGCTTGAAGAAATATATGGGCTGTATGATGCTTCCACGCAGAGCTGAATCCGGCCCGCACACTAGTACTGCTAAACCGCTTAGAAGATCTAAGCCTGTCCAGGAACCGTGGTGCGAGGCGGACCGGACCGTCCATGCTAATAAACCATATTGGTTTCATTGGGCGACAGGGCTTGAGATGTCCCACAAAATTGAAAGCGACGTCTTCAAAATGACCTTTACAGTGTTGACGGGAACGTTAAACCTCAAATCAAACAAACAAAGCACTTGCGTATGTAAAACGTCAAAAATTTGCGACAGTATATTCTGCGATATATTGTCGGAATCCCGACGTCATCACGTAACGTCGCTTTTCATTGGCTCACATTTGGTTTTACGCAGCTCATCGCGCTTGCCGCATTGTGAAAAAATGTACAATTTTTAGCTTAACAACCGAACAAGTGCATTAAAATGCGGATATCTGTATTGAAAATTGTCATTTAGGGAGGTAAATCGTCGGTTTTACGGTCGTAAATTACGTTTTACGGCTCCGCTAAAGCGTCGCTGTAAACTTGTGACGAAATTTCCGACCATAAAATCTCCGATTCACCTCCCCAAATGACAATTTTCAGTACAGTTATCTCCTAAGTTATCATCTACCTTCGGATTTTAGGAAGTGCTCTTTTGCAGCTTACCCAAATGTTCTTGCACACCAGACAAGGAAATCCGTGATTTTACCCTGGGATAGAAATTTATGTTCTGACCCTGGTGTTCCGACCCAGGCAACTAACATAAATGCGCTTCAATTCTATTCAACTGCTAGAACTACTTCCGCACTACTTTTATTTTGTAAACAATATACATGTGCGAGCTGTCAAAACTAACCGGATGTGTTGTGCAAGAAAAAGAATCCAATATGGGGTTCTGTTGCAGATGGGCGTTTCCAACCCTCGGAATGACCGTGCTGAGCGGAACCTCGGCGTAGCCTCGGTTCCGCTCAGCACGGTCATCCCTCGGGTTGGAAACGCTCATCTACAACAGAACCCCATATCAGATTCTTATATTCCTGCACGTTCTCAGAGGCACCCTGATTGATTTGTAGGCTAGATAAATCAACAGCTTCTTTATCTTCCACAAACCTCTCTAAAAATTTAGCTTTAAGTGCATGACAGTCGCGCTTGACGTCATCTGATAGAGAATTATACCAGATGCGTGCATGATTAAATAATACGAGGCTATGTCGAGCATTTTATCCCTTTTCATCAAGAATTTAATAAATTCAAAAATATATGAGCACGAATGCAAGATTATATTTATCACATGACATTTAAAACGCATTTCATTCACGATTGTTTTACAAAAGCGTCAATATTTCGCCATTAGTAATCGCGACGTCGTTAAGGACGCTGTACGTGTAACGTTACGGAGTGTAATTAATTTGCATATTTAATCCACTAGTGGATTATCGAATTTATCATATGACTTCGTTGATAAGCAGTGGATAACGTCGTATAATAAAAATCGTATGACCACACGTGTAATTATACTTTGGCGGGATTATGTAACGTCATGACGACGTACATGTCAACCATGCATGTTTGTGGGGAAAATGTCAAATTTAAAGGCGATAAAATCAAATTTAAAGTGGTCATATGATAAACAGAATCTTACACTCGTGGTCATTTATATGAAATTTATGAAACTCGCCGAAGCCTCGTTTCATAAATTTCATAGAAATGACCACTCGTGTAAGACCTTAAATCAATGTAAGATCCTTTATTTATTACATGGCGTTATTACATTCTCAGACGCGACGTCATATGATAAAGGAAAATATATAGTAAATACATGGTTAGTGTCTTTAATAATAAAATATAATCGGTGAGCCTTAGACAGTTTTATAGGGGCGAGCTTTAGCGAGAAATATTGACAATGTCTCTGAAAATCAATATGCGCACACAATAAGTGATAAAACCCGGTACCTCCCAGTATTTAGTGTAATGCTACCTATACCAAACCCTTATTTTCTTTATGTTGCATCAAAAGAATTGCCAAATAGAAATTTAGGTCATATGTAATAATTTAGTCATGCATAATAAAAGTTCAGTCACACAGAATCTTTCAAGTTTGCGATAAAGTTATCGCTTTCAGATTCAACAATGAAAGCCGAACAAACCATAGTTTTTGAAAAGTGCAAAAGTTTATCTCTTTCTGGAATGGAACCCAGACACCGGCTTGCATCAGGGGTTCTTCTCCAATGTCTTTGGATCAATTCAATCCTAAAATGCAGAGAATTATGCCTAAATAGCACCAATACTCATTTTTATGGCTATTTTCACACCTACACCCCCTATTTAAAGGTAAAAATGGCATTTTGAGGATATTTTGAGGACAAAAATGCCAAGAAAATGTTAATAAATGCCTTAATGCCATGAGGAATGGCTGAATATATCTGTCCACATCCTTTTACATGAATACAATGAAATAGAACTTTTAACGGATGAGAAAACTTATCCGGATATTGCAGCGGGCTGTTCGGAAACACAATTTTGAAGTTTTGCTTTGGTTTGAGACATAGTCCTAGTGCCATGAAACCTTACACTTATATTCCAGATGGAGTTTACTCTTTCTTGTGTTTGTGCAAATACAATTACTGCAAGTCTCCTTTCCAAACACATCAATAAAAACTGATTTACATGGCTTCAAAGTAAACCCCTCCCCCCCACCAAGAACATAGGTCAGAGGCAAAAATACATCAAATACATCCAGTTAGACCTAAATTAGCATTACCATCACATTTTTTACAGTATCTATGTCAAAATACATACCATGAGGATACATTTTATGAAACAGAATTGGACAGAACCTACAAATGTGTGGAAATAGTATGTAATGACTGAAAACAGGATAGTGGTCTACTTTTGCTATAGGTAGCGTTCCACTAAATGTTTTCCATAGGCGACAATAGTAACCTTTTACCTGCTCCCACAAAAACTACACATACAAAACTTTTCAAACCTTACTTGTTTATAGAGCCATCCTAGCCCAACAAGTTAATGAGAAAAAATCCACATGTTGTCCGGCTCATTTTCAAGTTACAATCAACCATGTTTGTTGACCTGCTAGAACGGAGTAAATAAAACCAACATTTTTAAAGGAGGGGTGACCATATAAAATCAGCAAAAAATTTCTTTGAGCTTGCAGATATATTTATAAAACATGCATCATTTTAGTCCCTTATACCTATCATTTTCTCACATTGAAATAAAACATGAGATATATATCCAATGGAAGCAAGTCTGGTATTTAGAACGCAACTAAAAGCTCTGTCCCAAAGTGATAAAACCCGGTACCTCCCAGTATTTAGTGTAATGCTACCTATAGGTTTTTTCTTTATTAGCTCTGGCGGCCATTTTGTTCACCCGAGCAGAATGGTATGAACAATTTTGGTAGAGGGTCACACAAGGAACATTCCTGTGCAATAACTTCAAAATCCATCCACTGGTCAAGGCGAAGAAGTCGTTTAAAGGTTTTTCTATTTTTAGCTCTGGTGGCCATTTTGTTCACCGGAGCGGAACGGTTAGAGCAATTTTGGTAGAGGGTCACCCAAGGAACATTCCTGTGAAGTTATTTGAAAATTCATCCTCTAGTTAAGGAGAAGAAGTTGTTTAAAGGTTTTTCTATATTTAGCTCTGGGGCCATTTTGTTCACCAGAGCGGAACGGTTTGAGCAATTTTGGTAGAGGGTCACCCGAGGAACATTCCTGTGAAGTAATTTCAAAATCCATCCTCTAGTTAAGAAGTCGTTTAAAAGTTTTTTTTTTCTATTTTATGCTCTGGCGGCCATCTTGTTCACCCGAGCAGAAGGGCTTGAGCAATTTTGGTAGAGGGCCAACCAAAGAACATTCCTGTGAAATAATTTGAAAATCCATCCACTGGTTAAGGAGGAGAAGTCGTTTAAAGGTTTTTCTGTTTTAGCTCTGGTGGCCATTTTGTTCACCCGAGCAGAACGGTTTGAGCCATTTTGGTAGAGGGCCACTCAAGGAACATTCCTGTGAATTAATTTTGAAATACATCCATTGGTTAAGGAGAAGAAGTCGTTTAAAAGTTTTTTTTTTTCTATTTTAAGCTCTGGTGGCCATTCTGTTCACCCGAGCGAAACGTTTGAGCAATTTTGGTAGAGGGTCACCAAACGAACATTCCTGTGAAACAATTTCAAAATCCATCCACTGGTTAAGGAGAAGAAGTGGTTTAAAGGTTTTTTTTTTTGGTTTTTTTTTTAGCTCTGGCGGCCATTTTATTCACCCGAGCGGAACGGTATGAGCAATTTTTGTAGAGGGTCGCCCGATGAACATTCCTGTGAAATAAGTTCAAAATCCATCCACTGGCTAAGAAGAAGAAGTCGTTTAAGGTTTTTCTATTTTTAGCTCTGGTGGCCATTTTGTTCACCCGAGCAGAACGGTATGAGCAATTTTGGTTGAGGGTCATCCAAGGAATATTCCTGTGCAATAATTTAAAAAAATACATCCACTCGTTAAGGAGAATTCGTTTAAAGGTGTTTTTTTTTTTTATTTTTAGCTCTGGCGGCCATCTTGTTCACCCGAGCGGAAGGGTTTGAGCAATTTTGGTAGAGGGTGACCAAACGAACATTACTGTGAAATATTTTCAAAAATCCATTTACTGGTTAAGGAGAAGAAGTACTTTAAAGGTTTTCTATTTTAGCTCTGGGGGCCATTTTGTTCACCCGAGCTGAACGGTTTGAGCAAATTTAGTAGAGGGTCATCCGAGGAACATTCCTGTGAAGTAATTTCAAAATCCATCTTCTAATTAAGGAGAAGAAGTCGATTAAAGGTTTTTTTTCTATTTTTAGCTCTGGCGGTCATCTTGTTCACCCGAGCGGAAGGGTCGGGCAATTTTGGTAGAGGGCCACCCAAGGAACATTCCTGTGAAATAATTTCAAAATCCATCCACTGGTTAAGGAGGAGAAGTCGTTTAAAGGTTTTTCTATTTTTAGCTCTGGTGGCCATTTTGTTCACCGGAGCGGAACGGTTTGAGCAATTTTGGTAGAGGGTCACACAAGGAACATTCCTGTGCAATAACTTCAAAATCCATCCACTGGTCAAGGAGAAGAAGTCGTTTAAAGGTTTTTCTATTTTTAGCTCTGGTGGCCATTTTGTTCACCGGAGCGGAACGGTTTGAGCAATTTTGGTAGAGGGTCACACAAGGAACATTCCTGTGAAGTTATTTGAAAATCCATCCTCTAGTTAAGGAGAAGAAGTCGTTTAAAGGTTTTTCTATTTTTAGCTCTGGTGGTCATCTTGTTCACCCGAGCGGAACGGTTTGAGCAATTTTGGTAGAGGCCTACCAAAGGAACATTCCTGTGAAGTAATTTCTAAATCCATCCACTGGTTAAGGAGAAGACGTCCGGTAAAGGTTTTTTTTCTATTTTTAGCTCTGGTGGCCATTTTGTTCACTCGAGCGGAACGGTTTGAGCAATTTTAGTAGAGGGACACCCAAGGAACAGTCCTGTGCAATACTTTCAAAATCCATCCACTGGTTAAGGAAGAGAAGTCGTTTAAAGGTTTTTTCTTTTTTAGCTCTGGCAGCCATTTTGTTCACCCGAGCGGAACAGTTTGAGCAATTTTGGTAGCGGGTCATCCAAGGAACATTCCTGTGAAATAATTTCAAAATCCATCCACTGGTTAAGCAGGAGAAGTCGTTTAAAGGTTTTCTATTTTTAGCCCTGGTGGCCATCTTGTTCACCCGAGCTGAACAGTTTGAGCAATTTGGGTAGAGGATCACCCAAGGAGCATTCCTGTGCAATTAGATCAAAATCTGTCCAGCAGTTTTGGAGAAGAAGCTGTTTAAAGCAAAAGTTGACGACGGACGCACGGACGGACGCACGGACGACGGACAAAGACTCATCCCAAAAGCTCACCTTGAGCACTTCGTGCTCAGGTGAGCTAAAAACATGTGGGCCCCTGGGCGGGACCATTTTTTTTTTGGCCCTAGGGCTATAATTCGAACAATCTTGGCAGCGGTCCACTAGATAAAGGTTAATACCTAATATCAATGACCTGTGCCTTCTGGTTTCAGAGAAAAAGATTTTTTACATATTTCTCTATATTTAGTCTAGTTAAAACATGTTGGCCCCAGGGCTATAATTTTAAAAATTCTTGGCAGAGGACCACTTGATTAAGGGGTGTACAAAATATCAAAGACCTGGACTTACTGGTGGCAGACGAGAAGATTTTTTAAGTGTTTTACCTATACAAGTCTATGAAAAACATGTTGCCCCTCTTGGCAGAGATCCACTAAATGAAGCTGTGTGCTAAATATCAAATACACGAGCCTTCTGGTTTCAGACAAGAATATTTTAAAGGTTTTCCCTACATAACTCCATGTGAAACCCTCGGTGGGGCTATTTCCCCCCCCCCCCCCCCCCGGGCTATAATTTGAACAATCTTGGTAGGGGTCCACTAGACGAAGATGTGCTCCAAATATCAAAGGCCTGGGATATTTGGTTCCAGACAAAAAGATTTTAAAATGATGTCCTTTATAATTAAGCTTATGTAAAACATGGGCATCTGGCTTGGGCCATTCTCACCCCAGGGCTATAGTTTGAACAATCTAGGCGGAGGTCCACTAGACAAAACTGTGTACCAACTATCAAAGGTCTGGGCTTTCTTGTTTCAGAGAAGAACATTTTTTAATGTATATAACTCTATTTAAAACATGTGGGCCCTTGGGCGGGGCCGTTTTTTTTGGCCCCAGTGCTATAATTGGAACAATCCTGGTAGAGGTTCACCTGACGAAGCTATGTACCAAATATCAAAGACCTAGGCCAAAGGTTTTCCCTATATAACTATGTTTAATATGTTGGCCCCTGGCACGGCCTTCTGGTTTCATACAAGAAGATTTTTAAAGGTTTTCCCAATATAACTATATGTACATAAAACATGCGGGCCCCTGGGCGAGTCCAATTTTTGCCCCAGGGGTATAATTGGAATAATCTTGGTAAAAGCCGACTAGACGAAGCTGTATACCAAATATCAAAAGCCTGAGATAATAAGATTTTCAAAGGTTTTCTCTCATTTTCCCCTTTACGTTGCCACAGCAACCAGAGTACTGCATGGAATGAAATTTAAAGAAACTTACTGTCAAGTTTAGTCAAAATCGGCTCAGTGATTTTGGTGATGTCGTTTAAAGAAATTGTGGATGTCATTAATTCAGATCGATTTATGGCTATCCATAATTCAATATATGGATATCACTAATTCCAGTTATGGATATCAATAAATCAAAATATGGAATCCATTATTCTGCTGATTTATGGAAATCCATAATTCGAATTATTGATATTCATAAATCGAATTGGGCTCAATTAATTATATTCATATTTCAAATTATGAATATCCATAATTCCGGCACCGCAAAAGCCATTGGTTTCAGTCATTATTTATTGTATTTATTTGCAAAGACGAATTATTGATATCCATAATTCGATTTATGGATATCCATCAATGGACCGAATAATGGACAGCCATAATTCCAATTAATGATATCCATGATTGGAATTATGGATATCCATAAAACGATCTGAATTAATGATGTCCATAAATCGAATTATGGATATCCATAATTAGATTTATGAACATTCATAATTCGAATTAATGATATCCATAGATCACCCGAATAATGGATATCCATAATTCGAATTATAGATATCCATAAATCGAATAATAGATATCCATAATCGATTTATGGATATCCGTAATTCAGACCGATTTAAGGATATCCATAATTCGAGTTATGGATATCATTAATTCGATTTATGGATATCCATAAATAATTATTGGCAGCCATAAATAATTATGTATATCCATATTTCGAACTATGGATATCCATATTTCGAATTATGGATATCCATAAATAATTATGGATATCTATAAATAGGGCCCGCCCTCGCCCATCGGGGCTTGGAGAAATAGACTGGCCTGCACGATGCTTCCACGCAGTGCTGATACCGACCGCATATAAGTAATCCGCTTAGAACGTCTAAGCCTGCCCAGGAAAATTGCTGCGAGTCGGCCCGTCTATGCTTATAAACCCTATTGGTTTCATTGGGTGGCAGGGATTGAGATGTCATTTCATCTCAATGTCGGGTAAAAGTCCCACTAAATTGGAAGCAACGTATCCAAAATGACCTAAATAGTGTTGATGGGGATGTTAAACCTCAAATCAAACAAACAAAATCTATAAATAGGGAATAAATAGTAAAACGGTGCCCCATACGTCCTGTGATTTCGGGTACCAATAATGTCTCAAAAATGAAATAGTCTTGACGTAGATGTTAAACCTTAATTTAAAAAAAAACAAAGCACAGATACAGTGACACTTTCGAGGTCTCGAACACGGATGGTTCTCTTACCATTGCTGGGTCAGATTTGTTCATTATCGGTAAACTGCTTTGATGGTCTAATCCAGCCCAGACAAAGCGGTGCTGCATATAAAAGCTATCGGTTTGTTTGGACGGTCAAATTTGAGATGTCATTTCATCTCAATATCGGGTGATCCAAAATGACGTATTTAGGTCTAAAAAATAGCCGTGTTTCCGCTAACCCGACCGACCCCGACTCTACTATGAGCACTTTGAAAACGCAACATCATAAGGAAAATGTAAATATTTTTTAACTCACCAATTTTTTCAAAAAACGAATTTCATCACAAACAATATTCATCAAATGACTTTCGTTTGCCACAATCACATTAGAGCTGTCCCTTCACCTTAGCAGTCTACACTGCGGCAAACACACCATGTGTCAGTCAAATCTCCAGCCACATCAATATCGGGTATGCCCACCTGCGCGCTGAGAGCATTCACGTAACCTGGACCGCATTGAACAACACAAACGTCGCACAGTACGTCGGGGGATGTTATCCCACTCTTGCTGAAGGGCTATCGCGAGCTGCCTCACAGTCTGTGGCGCGTTTTGACGTCCGTGTACACGACGTCCCAGTTCGTCCCAAAGGTGTTCGATACAATTCAGATCGGGTGATTTCGACGGCCAAGGGAGAACATTGATGCCTTCTTGACGTAAAAAGTCCTGCGTCAACCTTGCCGTGTGCGGGCGGGCGTTATCGTGCTGAAATAACATGGGGTTACGTTGACGTCGCAACAATGGAACAAGCTCTGGCCGAAGAATCTCATCGACGTAACGTCTGGCGTTGAGATTTCCATGAATTATCAATAAACGCGAGCGAAAATTGTAATTGATGGCGCCCCAGACCATGACACCACCGCCTCCAAACCGGTCTCTTTCAACAACGCAGCTATCAGCAAACCTTTCGCCGTCACGTCGATAAACGCGTACCCGCCCGTCGGTTTGGTACAAATTGAACCTGGACTCATCGCTGAAGACGACGTCGTGCCAGTTGACACGTCTCTGGTGATTAAGTGCAAAGTTCATGCGAAGCTGACGATGACGTCGTGTAAGTATTGGTCCGTGGTACGGACGCCGGCAACGAACACCAAATTCCTTAAGTCGTCGGGACACTGTCATACGATGAATACGTCGCCCTCGGTTGCCAATGACGACGGAAGCTGTTTGCGCGGCCGTCTGGAAACGATGCCGTAGGTGGAGTTGACGGATGCAATTATCCTGACGTCTTGACGTCACGCGCTCTTGCCCAGGCCTGGGGCGGTCATTAACAGTTCCTGTTAACCTGACACGTTGAACGAGACGATATATTGTGGTTCTGTCAACATTAAAACGCCGAGCAATGTCCTTCTGTGAAATGCCAGCGTCCAAAAGGCCTAAAATCCGATTCCGATTTTCGTTATTTAGCCTTGGCATGCTCAGTTTTGTAAATTTATCCAAATTTCAACCAAAAACCGATTTGAAGACAAATTTTGAAGAGATTGAATGAAAGATATCGGTTGTACATGCGGAATTGACCATATAAACAAGGTCATATCTCGGTGTGCACGTGCTACGATATCACGTGTAGTCGACCGATATTTTATCGATCTGACCACCTCATATGATTTTATTTATGGTGTATGGAAGCATATATCTGCTAATATGATTTTGGATTGGGCCATTTCAAAAATATTTAAAAAATATAATGTTGCGTTTTCAAAGTGCTTGAGTATATTTTTATCAATAAAAGCACAAAATAAAAATTCAAACATCGACCATTTTCAATTTCCGATCCTACCCATGGCAGTGTCGTCTTTGCATTTTCCCACAGTAATTTCGTGTTTTAAGTACATTTTTTGTAGTTTTTTTTTTCAATGAGGCGGTTCTAACGAGCACCCACAATCTATGTTGAAAGCAGAAATAAGAAAGACGTTATCATTTTTACCTCAAATTTGTCACTTCTGACACCATGTTGGACGCCATTATTTCACACGGACATGTTTTCCTAATGAATAAGAAAATATCACCAATTGTCACCAGAAAAGCAACCATTTTGGAGATCGGTCCCCGCCCATCTGGGCTTGAAGAAATAGATGGGCTACACGATGCTTCAACGCAGAGCTGAAACCGGCCCGCACACGAGTATTGGTAAACCGCTAAGAGGATATAAGCCTGCCCAGGCAATGCGCTGCGAGTCGGCCCGACCATGCTTATAAACCCTATTGGCTTCATTTGGCGGCAGGGCTTGAGATGTCATTTCATCTCAATGTCGGGTAAACGTCCCACAAAATTGGAAGCAAAATGACCTTTACAGTGTTGACGGTGACGATAAACTTCAAATCGAACAAACAAACAAACCATTTTGGAGATATGAACGGGAATGCACTGTAACACAGATGTGTTATTGAAATAAGATTTTTATCATTAAACCGACATGGCATGGGTACGGAACCCGTGAAGGGACATGCATTTTTATTTAATATGTTGTGCGAACAAGATATTAAGTTGTGCACACAAGATAATATGTTTTGCGCACAAGATATTATCTTGTGCGGACAACATAATTTATATTGTGCGCACAAGATAATATCTTGTTCGAACAATTTAATATCTTGTGCGCACAAGATATCATCTTGTTCGCACAACATATATCTTGTTTGCACAACATAGATCTTGAGAAGTTATGCAAACAAGATATTATCTTGTCCGCACTTATTATACTACTCAAAGTTTGATAGGGATCACTTTTTATATACCAAATTTTGCACTGAAAATTTGAAATTTCATGACAGAATTTGTACTCCGAATATTGATAAATATCTTAAGCAGAAACTCATGTGCAATTCAGTACACATGAAAGTGCACACTTCTCACACTCAGCAAATGAACTCATGCACCCCAAAAATCTTGCGTAACACTGCATTCCAACAGAAAAATCACTTGTCAGTTTTGTTTGTTTGTTTGATTTGAGGTTTAACGTCCCCGTCAACACTGTAAAGGTCATTTTGGAGACGTTGCTTCCGATTTTTGTGGGACTTTTATCCGACATTGAGATGAAATGACATCTCAAGCCCTGTCGCCCAATGAAACCAATAGGGTTTATTAGCATGGACGGTCCGCCTCGCACCGGGGTTCCTGGACAGGCTTAGATCCTCTAAGGAATTCATTTGATTTGTGAAACTTTAAAATGCCTAGGGGACAGTTAAGAAACCGCCTGAGCCACGAAGAAATGAACCTTGGCGTCGAAATGTTGGAATCTGGCGTCTCTCAACGTCGTGTTGCTGGGATTCTGAATGTGTCGCAGACCGTGGTTTCCCGAATGTAGAGTCAGCATCTTTCCCACGGGAATCCTTCACACAGACACGGCGGCGGTCGAGAAAGGGCTGCAACTCAACGTCAGGACCGTTTATTGTTGATTCAGTCTCGACGTCAACGGTTCCTGAGCGCTACGCTGTTGAATAACCAGTTTAGGAACGGATCTGGAGTACGAATTTCTACACAAACTGTCAGAAACAGGCACCACGATTCCGGACTGAATGCCAGGAGTCCTGCTGTACCTGTTCCGTTGACGAGGCAGCTCGTGCAAGACCGGTTGGACTTTGCCAGAACTCACGTCAGGTGGACGATTCGTGACTGGACGCCAGTATTGTTTACTGATGAGTCCAGATTCTGTCTAGACATCACTGATAAACGTCAATTAGTGTGGCGAATGTCTAAAGAGCGATTCGATGACTTGAATGTGGCAGAGCATAACCGCTATGGAAAGGGATCAGTCATGGGTTTGGCTGGGATAAGCGTGAATGGTAAAACTGACTTGTACGTCGTTGAAAACGGAACGTAAACGACAGTTAGGCTGTAGTGGGATTCTTGATCAGTTTGTGAGACCATACGCCGGTGCTATCGACCGGACTTTATTCTAATGGACAATAATGCCCGTCCCCACCGTGCTCACGTCACCGATGTCAATCTGGAACGCGAGACAATCGTTCGTATGGACTGGTCTGCTCGATCACAGGACTTAAATCCGATTGAGCATGCGTGGGACATGCTACAGCGTGCTGTTTTAGCCCGACCTGTCCATCCGAGGACTTTACAAGAGCTCAAAGATGCACTGGTTGCTGAATGGAGGCTGATTCCACAAAACCTGATACACACTCTGATTACGAACATGTGCATGCGATGTCGTGCTGTAATTGATGCCCGTGGACGCCATACACGTTAATAGGCAATTTTGTCAAAACAAATTTGGAAATTTGTGAAAAATCAATTGTCAAAATCCCGTCGTGTTACGGCAAATTTTGTGGGTGCCTAGACGTTGCTGTTGTCACGCTTGAATGCAGTGCCAGTTGACAAAATTAATCACTAGTCTTTGTGACGGATATGTTTTCTATCATTAAATATCAAATTGGATTCAGCTGATTACTTTAACCAAAATTTAGTTTGCATTAAAAAAGTGATCCCTATCAAACTTTGAGTAGTATATCTTGTGCGCACAACATATTATCTTGTTTGCACAACATATTATCTTGTTTGCACACCATTGATCTTGAGAAGTTATGCAAACAAGATATTATCTTGTCCGCACTTATTATCTTGTGCGCACACTGGCATATTATCTTGTTTGCATAACATATTATATTGATCTTGAGAAGTTATGCAAACAAGACATTATCTTGTCCACACTATTATCTTGTGCGTATAACATATTAAAAAAACATGTCCCTTCCCGGATTCCGTACATGAAAGAATAAGGCGGTTTTCAATGAAGACGTTTGTTTGGTATCCAATGACGTTGCCAGTCAACGCGCGTAAAATTTTGAGGCGACACCATCTACGTATTCTTGACCTTTTTTGAAATTGAGGTAACGGTCATTTAAAGAAAATAGTCCAGCTATTCTTATCGCTGTGAGGTCAGAGCGTTGCATAGGAGAGTTATCAATACACTCAAGACTGGGGGCATGCGTTTGGTTTGGCAATCAGAGTAGACCTAGATCAGACGCCACAGAACGCGGCTACTGATCAGGGTCTTCACTGTTTGCTTATAGTACAGGGATTTCAGGATTAAGTATAAACTCGGAGACAATCGACACACTAGTGCTGCCAGTGCCTTGACATAAGATTTCGCCAATAAATCGAGTTAATGAAATCTTTTAAACCATAGGGGCTTGAATCACGAAATAAATGAAAAAAAATTTTTTTTTTTTTTGGTACTATATTACAGACGTCTCTAATATAGTCTGTAATAAAGTACCAAAAAAAAAAAAAAAAAAAAAATTTTTTTTTTTTTTTCATTTTTTTTTCGTGATTCAAGCCCCAATGTTTAAACATAGAAATTAAGCACATTACGAGAACACATCTGTACGGAACCCGGGAAGGGACATGATTTTTTATTTTTATTATGTTGTGCGGACAAGATATTATCTTGTTCGGACAACATATTATCTTGTGCGGATAAGATATTATCTTGTTCGCACAACATATTATCTTGCGCGAACAAGATAATATCTTGTCCGCACAACATATTATCTTGTTTGCACAACATAGATCTTGGGAAGTTGTGCGAACAAGATATTATCTTGTGCGCACAAGATAATATCTTGTTCGGACAACATATTATCTTGTGCGCACAAGATATTATCTTGTGCGGACAAGATAATATCTTGTGCACACAAGATAATAAGTTGTGCGGACAAGATAATATCTTGTCTGCACAAGATCTATGTTGTGCAGACAAGATATTATCTTGTGCGGACAAGATAATATCTTGTTCGCACAAGATAATATGTTGTCCGCACAAGATAACATCTTGTGCGCACAAGATAATATCTTGTCCGAACAAGATAATATGTTGTCCGCACAAGATATTATCTTGTGTGCACAACTTATAAAATAAAAAAAAAAATCATGTCCCTTCCCGGGTTCCGCACATCTGTGCGACATAGTGCATTCTTTTATATCTTCAAAATGGCTGCTTTTCAGGTGAAAATCCGTGACATTTTTCACATTCATTGCAAGCATAGGTTGTAGGTGCTCGCTAGAACCGCCTCATTGAGGCGGTTCTAACGAGTACCCACAACCTATGTGTTGGAACAGAAATAAGAAAAAAAGCCCCATAACCACAAGTTTTCTCTATATAAAGTAGGGTTTATATTACAATAACAGATCCGTGCGACATAGTGCTTTTTTCACATCTCCTTAATGGAAACTTTTCTGATGAAAATCGGTAATATTTTTCTTATTTATACTGCAAACATAGGTTGTGGGTGCTCGTTAGAACCGCCTCATTGAGGCGGTTCTAACGAGTACCCACAACCTATGTCTTGGATCCGATATAAGAAAAATAATGTATACCCCCGTAAACCCCAGTTTTTTTCTATATAAAGATGGGTTTAGAGGGGTGTTCATTTTACGGACTTGTTCACGTGATGATGGTTTCATGCGATCTGAAGTGTCGACCAAGATAATACAAGTACTTAACGCATTTCATGGCATTTAATTAATAAAATTACATTTTCAATCTCAGAATTGAGAAAAGAGAAGTATTGATTTCTACTTATTTCAACTAAAAAGAGCTTTGCACGTGACCACTAATGAGCTACATGTACGTACCAGCAACCAGCAACACGCCACGTTCAAGTACAATCTGATTATAACAATAATTAGTCATGTCACAGACCTGCAGATCAGAACACAACGAAATGATCCTGATAATTACCTCTCCAACTTTTTCTATCATATGGATTTTGTTTCTGCAAAGCAATTTGTAGGGTTTTGATTGGTCAACGCAAGGGCAATTATTTTCCATATTCCCCGTACCCTCTTATATTTACAATTCCAGTGTAAAGCCTAATGTAAGCCTATAGAAAACAGTGCAGTTCATACTTCCGTGAACGCATCGAGTCACATGATTTTAGTGACGTCAAGTGATGTCAGTCTAAACCATGGTTCTATACGATCTGACTGGGCATTGGCGACGTCAACGCTGCTCCGCTCTTTGTAGAAAAACAACCTGTAAATGTTGTTGTTTTTTTACAGCTTTACAAGTTTGCCAGCCCTATAAGCCTTTTTCGCCCAGTGATGAGGAGCAAAGCATGTAAATATAAGAACTAAACTTAAATGAAAGCATGAACGATAACGCGTCGCCAGCAAAGTTTACATGAACCGTTGCAGGCGACCTACCGCGTTCAAACGTTCATGAACAGCAAAAAAAAAAAAAAAAAAAAAAAAAAAAAAAATCATTTCTTAAATGCCTTCGCCATCTTGGATTTACTACACAGTGGATAAGAAATAAAGGGAAAATATTTATTTATAAATAAATAAATAAATAAATGAGATTGTTTTTAATTGGGCCAGCGCACGACAAAACCTACAATAAGACATGTGCGCCCATCGAAGACTCAGATCAGCCTGCGCAGTCATATAGTCTAACCAGACTTCTCTTGCTGCATAAAGGAGTTGGGCCCTTAGCTATCCTCAGAGCGCGCAACGAAGACTCTGATCAGACTGCGAGGATTTTTAAAGGCTTTCCCTATATACGCCTATGTGAAACCAGTGGGCCCCGGGGCGGGGGCATTTTGGCCCCAGGACTATATTTTGAACAATCTTGGTAGAGGTACACTAGATGAGGCTTCATACCAAATATCAAAGACCTGGGCTTTCAGAAGATTTTTAAAGGTTTTCCTATATAAGTCTATGTAAAACTGGTGGGCCCCAGCGCGGGGGCATTTTTGGCCCCAGGGTTATAATTTGAACAATCTTGGTAGAGGTTCATCAGATGAAATATCAAAGACCTGGACCTTGCGGTTCAGAGAAGAAGATTTTTTAAGTTTTCAGTAAAAAAAATCTATTTTAGCTCCTGTGACCTAGATGTGCAACGGACCGGAACCATTTGAACAATTTTGAAAGGGGACCACCTAAGGATTTGTTTGATAATTCCTGTGAAGTTTGGTCAAAATCTGATCAGTGGTTTAGGAGATGTTGTTTGAAGAAATTGTTTACGCACGGCGGACAAAAAGTGATCCCAAAAGCTCACCTTGTCTCTACGAGACCGGTGAGCTAAAAAAAAAAATGTTATAGTCTCCACAGAAACCTCCGTGGCCTATTGGATAGGAGCGCTGACTTTAATCAATAGGTTTCTCATCCACATGTGAGACGCCAAGGATAGGTGTTTTGTTTTCTTCAATACTCAGGTTTTCGCCCACTTGTGATTAATGATCGGCTCGATGATATAATTGAAATAATCTTAAAAGGGCCGTAAACAAAAAAAAATGTCATAGCTCCAGCAGATGCCATGAAAACGACCGCACATGAATGGTAAACCGTCGCTAGAAGTTCTAAGCCTGCCCGGCAAAAAAGGCGTGAGTCTGACCGTATTAATTTGTTTGGGCAATGGGGCTTGAAATGTCGTTTCAACTCAATGTCGCGTGAAAGTCCCACAAAATCCAAACTGACGTAGTGTTGACGGGGACGTAACACCTCAACACAATCAAATCTACAGAAACAGCGTGATTACTAGCCCATTGCATGCGGGAAACCCATAAAGGGGTACCTTGACAAACAGTTCAGGCCCAGATCAGAGGCCGCAGAACGCGGCGTCTGATCAGGGCCTGCACTATTTGCTAAAATAATTTTCCGTCAAAAATAGGATAACAACGACAAAATAGGCCTGACACCCCTTATATGACAAATGTATTTGTCCAACATACGGCAATGGAAGAGTGCACTAGTATGCAATGGGTTAGAGGGTCCGCGGTGATGTTGTATGATGCACAAATAGTTGACCCGAACTGTAGATGACATGATTTCCCTGTGAAATTTTAATTATACACCACAACCTCATTATAACGCGGTTCGTTATAACACGGTTTTGGATATAACACGCCTATATTATTTTGACCACCTTGAACCCCACTTTTATATAGTAAAACTGGGGTTTACAGAGGTAAACCTTATTTTCCTAATTTCTGTTCTAAAATATAGATTGTGGGTACTCGCTAGAACCGCCTCGATCTAACGAGTACCCACAATGTATATTTTGAGCAGAAATATAAAAATATCACAATTTTTCATCTTATTCGGCGATAAAGGTTACAATGTATTCGTATACGTAGACGTGTTTTTGTAATGGAACGGCTATTTCGAACACGTTCTTGAGTCCCAAGTCTCATTTCATACACTCCAGGGGCCAGTGCTTCAAAACTAACGATGTCGTTACTTAACTAACGATGTCGTTAGTTAACATACCGCTAAAACTTTGAGCACATCACGTGAACGCGTCCGTGAAATGAAGACCCCCATAAACTGGGGTTTACGGGGGTATACAATATTTTTATTATTTCTGCTCCAATACATAGGTTGTGAGTACTCGTTAGAACCGCCTCATTGAGGTGGTTCTAGCGAGCACCCACAACCTATGTTTTAAGCATTTTTAAGAAAATATCACAGAATTTCATCAGAAAAGTAGCCATTTGGGAGATATGACAGATGCACTATGTCGCACGGGTGAGTTATCATATTGATTAGACATGGAAAATATGCTAATATTTTTGCTGAAAAAAAAGGATGAGCAGTTTTTGCATTTGCAAATGCAAATGCTACTCGCATTTTTTCAGCAAAAATACCAGTGTATTACATATTGTACTTGGTAGAACACTTAACAGTTTGACCACTATAACGAGCTCGTTAAGCTAACAATATTTTGAAGA
Source organism: Lucinisca nassula (assembly GCA_963580285.1). NCBI lineage: Eukaryota > Metazoa > Mollusca > Bivalvia > Lucinida > Lucinidae > Lucinisca > Lucinisca nassula. Next base: position 41,127,014 of record OY757020.1, read on the forward strand.
ACTGGACCCAGATGTTGATATATTCGGGATAGAAAGTGTAGATGTATTTAAGAAATAGATCAGCTATAGCTGTGATTTGTGAGTAATAAATCACAGTTTGGAGGTTACTTGTAAAGTAGATCAAATCACGTGCGCGTAGCGCGCATGATTTGTCTACAACTGACCGACAACTATGATTTATTACTCAACAAATCACAGACTACAGCTATCTTTTTCGATTCTAACACGACGAAAATCGGCAATAATGCTGTTGTTTCCTTCAAAATCTCACAACTATTCGCCATTGTAAGAAGAAATCCCGCAAAAATTATTGACTGTGACACATGTATTTATGTCCTTTTGTAACGTCTTTGGTGCGAGAATGTGACGTAACACTTCCTAACGTCAAAGAATCTACGAGTGACGTCATATATTTGCAGCTTTTAATGACGTCACTCGTCACGCTCTTCCGCACCGTGATTTGTTGCATAATAAGACACAGTTCCTTCCCATTGCCAAAATAGGCGAGCTGTGTTATAATTTCTATTTTATCTTGAAAATATATGCTGTATGTACTCATTAGAATCGCTTCGATGAGGCGATTCTAATGAGTACACACGACATATCTACTAAAACGAAAATCGAAAAGATAATCCGCAGAAGTTAAATCATAAAGCTCTGTCAGGAGGAAGAATGGGAATGGGAAATATGTAGATATATTTGTAATTTTTCTAAAAAAAAAAGATGAGATCGATGTAATGAGTACATTTCCAAGATAAAATGATCATAGTGGTATCGAGAGCGAAGCATCAAGTGAACTAGTCCGCGAAATGAAGACCCCTCTAACGAGCACCCACAACCTATGTTTGCAGTATTTATAAGAAAAGTATCACGGATTTTCATCAGAAAAGTGGCCATTTTGGAGATGAGAAAAATGCACTATGTCGCACGGGTGTGTTATCGTAATGAGTAAAATTACCAAGGGACTCAAATTCGAATCAGCCACAGCAAATGAGCTATCGGTGTTAGAGCCATCGAGGTTCGACTGAGATAACGAAAATATCAAAAACTAGAAAGCATTTTTGTTCAGTATAATTTTATTCAACAACTGAATCAACGAATCAACAACATAATTACAATAACATGAAATATATGTAGTTCTTTGTATGACCCTATGTAAGGATTGAGATCAAACGCCACAATATGAAAACACGCCTATACAAATACATTGTAAACTTTACCGCCGAAAAAAAGCGAAAATTCTAAGATGACAAATAGTGATATTTTTCTTATTTCTGCTCAAAATATAGATTGTGGGTATTCGTTAGAACCGCCTCATCGAGGCGGTTCTAACGAGTACCCACAATCTATATTTTAGAGCAGAAATAAGAAAAATAAGGTTTACCCCCTGTAAACCCCAGTTTTACTATATAAAAGTGGGGTTCAAAGGGGGCAAACTTATATAGGCGTGTTTTCGTGATGCAAAGAAAAGTTTTGCTTTGATACATGAAGATAGTGTAAATAAAAAGTAAATAAATATACATAATAATAAACATGACTTGATTTGTTAACTCAACTTTTATCACTGTAAAGTTCTCCAAAAGCATATTATTTTCTAATAAAAAGTCACAAAGTTATGATTTAATTATGCCCCAAAGTTAAATATGCGTCTTTTTTCGAAGTGATCAAACCGTAAGATTAATCGACTTCCTCCACAGTTGGACCTCTACCGCCTTGTCCAGCGTTGCCAGGCGACTGGCCATGAGCCTGAGGTCCGCCATGCAGTTTCACCATGAGTGGAGAACATGTTTTCTGTAGTTCGTCTAATTTATGCTCATATTCCTCTTTCTCTGCTAAAGTGTTATTGTCTAGCCACTTGATGGCTTGTTCACATTCTTTTTCAGCCAGTTCTTTATCATTGTCCGAAAGCTTGTCACCGGAGTCACTTACTGCTTGTTTAACACTGAACACATAGCTTTCTAGTTTATTTCTAGAAGCTATTTTGTCTCTCTGCTTATTATCTTCTTCTTTGTATTTATCTGCTTCGTTCACCATTCTGTCTATTTCCTCTTTGCTAAGCCTTCCTCTATCGTTTGTAATGGTAATCTTGTTTGACTTCCCGGTGCTCTTGTCTACCGCTGAGACGTTAAGGATGCCGTTTGCATCAATGTCAAAGAACACCTCTATCTGTGGTACCCCACGTGGGGCAGGTGGAATACCAGTGAGATCAAACCTGCCAAGCAGATTATTGTCCTTGGTCATAGCACGTTCACCTTCATATACTTGAATACTGACCGCTGGCTGATTGTCCGAGTACGTGGTGAAGATATTTGATGCTTTAGTCGGAACTTTGGTATTTCTCTCTATCAGTTTCGTCATCACCCCGCCAGCAGTTTCAATACCAAGGGACAGAGGAGCGACGTCCACAAGCAAAACGTCTTTAAGGACGTCAGTTTTGTCACCAGACAAGATGGCCGCCTGAACAGCTGCACCGTATGCCACCGCTTCATCAGGATTGATGGATTTGTTCAGCTCTTTTCCGTTCATGAACTCTTGTAGCAGTTTCTGAATTCTTGGTATACGCGTTGATCCACCCACGAGCACAACCTCGTGGATTTTGGATTTATCCAGTTTAGCGTCTCTAATAGCTTTTTCTACTGGTTCCATGGTTGCCCTAAATAAGTCAGAACACAGCTCTTCAAATCTAGCTCTTGTGATTTTTGAATAAAAGTCAATTCCTTCAAACAATGAATCTATCTCTATACCAGCTTCTGAGCTGTTTGACAGCGTTCTCTTGGCGCGTTCACAAGCTGTTCTTAACCGCCGAAGACTTCTACTGTTCTTAGAAATGTCTTTCCCATACTTTCTCTTAAACTCCTGTATGAAGTGAGAAACCATTCTATTGTCAAAGTCTTCGCCGCCTAGGTGGGTATCACCAGCCGTTGATCTTACTTCAAAAATAGAGCCTTCATCAATTGTCAGCACAGATACGTCGAATGTACCGCCACCAAGGTCAAAAATCAATACATTCTTTTCATTTTTCAAGTTTTTGTCGAGTCCGTAAGCAAGAGCTGCGGCTGTGGGCTCGTTTATAATTCGTAAAACGTTCAACCCACATATTCTTCCGGCATCTTTAGTAGCCTGTCGTTGCGAGTCGTTGAAATAGGCTGGCACAGTTATTACAGCATTTGTAACTTTCTGACCAAGGTATGCCTCTGCGGTTTCCTTCATTTTTGTCAAAACCATTGAGCTGATTTCTTCTGGAGCGAATGTTTTCAGTTCTCCCTTGTACTCAGCCTGTATTTTGGGTTTTCCTCCACTGTTGACGACCTTGAATGGCCAGTGTTTCATGTCGGACTGTACACTGTCATCATCATAACGTCGACCAATCAGACGTTTGGCGTCGAACACCGTATTGGTAGGATTCATCGCAGCCTGAAAAAATTGGATGCAAGAGTTGGTAAGACGATCGTTTGCTACATAACTGCGGCCGTTTACATTACGATAACACACCCGTGCGACAGAGTGCATTTTTTCGCATCTCCAAATGGTTACTTTTCTGATGAAAATCCGTGATATTCTTCTTATTTTTAATAAAAACATAAGTTGTGGGTGCTCGTTAGAACCGCCTCATTGAGGCGGTTCTAACGAGTACCCACAACCTATGTCTCGGAGCAGAAATAAGATAAATAATGTATACCCCCCTAAACCCCAGTTTTCTCTATATAAAGAGGGATGTAAGGGGGTGTTCATTTCACGGACTTGTTAGCGTGATTCAACCATGTTAACAACAGTCCGCGAGAGGCAGATTTCCTACTTTATTTAGAGAAAAGTGGGGTTGGGCGTGAACATTATTTATCTTATTCTTGCTCGAAATATTTGACTGCGGGTAATCATTGGAACCGTCTCGGTGAGACGGTCCTAACGAGCATGCACAATCTGTTTGAAGCAAAGTGAAAGAAAGATACGACAATTTTCATTGTATCAAGATATGACTATGTATCAAAGTAAAGCATTACTCCAAATGCATGCGTTATCCCAACAACATTAAATAGAGGATCTTACATGAGTGTTCATGTATTATTGAATTTATTAAACGAGCTGAGGAAAAGGGATAAAATGCGAGGCTTTGCCGAGTATTTTATCCGAGCAGTTTATCCCTTTTTCTCAACGAGTTTAATACATTCAATAATACATGAGCATGAATGCAAGATTCTATTTATCATATGGCATTTAAAACGCATTTTATTCACAATTTGTTTACAAAATGCCAATATTCCGCCATTAATAAATGCGACGTCGTTAAGGACGTCTACTTGTAACGTTATGGGGCGTATCTAACTAATTTGCATATTTAATCCACTCTTGGATTATCGAATTTATTACATGGCGTTATTACACTCTCAGACGCGACGTCATATGATAAAACTCAATAGACATTTGTTTATTTGAGGCAAGATCGTAATGTCCCAAAAAATTGGAAGCAACGTCTCCAAAATGACATACACAGTGTTGACGGGACCAAACAAACAATTAAAAGTAGTCGTAATTAATTGTTTTGGTTGTTTGATTTTAAGTTTAACGTCTCCGTCAACACAGTATAAGTCATTTTGGAGACGTTGCTTCCAATTTTGTGGGACTTTTACCCGACATTTAGACGAAATGACATCTCAAGACCTGTCGCCCAGTGAAACCAATAGGGTTTTTTAAGCATGGACGGACCGACTCGCACCGCTTTGCCTGGGAAGACTTAGATCCTCTAAGCGGTTTACCAGTACTCGTGTGCGGTCGGTTTCAACTCTGCGTGGAAGCATCATGCATCTCATTTATGGGCGGGGGCCGCGTAATTAATTGTAATTAAATACGTTAATTGAAACAATGAAGTATAATTTGTAATTGAGATCTTATTCACTAAAGTAGTCGATTCACTATCTTGAGCTTTCTAGGTCTACTATTAGCCTCGAGCTGTCGATTATCGAAATGTATGAGGCATACATGTTAGGCATACAAGCCTTTCGATAATCGACAGCTCGGATATTGAACCGACTACTTTGGTGAAAAAGATCTCAATTACTAAATTCACTCCATTGTTTCAGAAAACGTCATTTTGGAGACGTTGATTCCAATTGTGTAGGACTTTTACCCGACATTGAGATGAAATGACATCTCATGCCATGTCGCCTAATGAAACCAGGGTTTATAAGCTTTAAGCCTGGGAAAATTACCCCAAGTCTGATAAGATGGTCATGTTGTTTTCAGTATTAGTGTGGAAACGTCATTAGATCTAGCGCACAACAATACATACCTACGTAAAAGGCTTGTGCGACCAGCGAAGACTCAGATCAGCATGCGCATTCGCACAGTCTGCTCAGAGCCTTCGCAGATCAAAGATACACGACATCTTGGGCAGACTAATCCGGGTATTTGAATGTAGCACGTCTTTATGGAGGTTTTGTCGTGCGCTGGCTCTTTTTCATTTCTCTCAGATATGCATCTACTGCTAAGTATAACACGTTGAAACAATGCTTAACAAATGTTGAAAACGTTGTTTCAATGTTGAATGAACGTTGTGTGAATAACGTTCAGAAGAGGGCTCAGCCTAGCAGGCACATGGCGTCATGTCAACGTCGGTGACGTTGCACCGACATTGATTTGACGTTGCCCTTGGCCTAGCGACGTGTGCCTCCGGGAGGGTGAAAAAAGAGATAGATGGAATATGGTTTAAAATGATTTTGCTTGGCTACTCCGTAGAGAGCCGGCCTCGGTAGCTCAGTCGGATGCAAGTCTGACTGATGATCAGGAGGACGCAGGTTCTATACCTGCCGGAGTCAGCAACATTCTTTCGTGGAGATTGATCATGAAATCTTTTCTACGGTCATCTCAGGCTCCCTTCCGCTGATTCAAGAAGGGCAGTTGTCAGTTTCTGGCGAAAGAATGAGCACTGTACTGGTTAACCTGCTCAGGAAAAGTGTGGCTAGGTAAACTGACCGGCTCAAAAATGACATAAAAAGTGTTGAACTCCAAAACAAACAAACAAAACTCCGGAGAGAAAATAAATTTTAGAATAAAGAAAATGAAATAGAAAATTTTAACATACCTGATTTTTTGCTGCGTCTCCTATCAGTCTTTCTGATTCTGTGAACGCCACATAGCTTGGCGTGGTCCTGTTCCCTTGGTCATTAGCAATAATCTCCACCTTCCCATGCTGGAAGATCCCTACACAAGAATAGGTGGTCCCTAGGTCTATCCCTATCGCTGGTCCTTTAGATGCCATATTTTCCTTTTGTACGCTATCGATAATAACGAATTAAAATTATTTTGTGAGTCGCTGTATCCTCTCGTATTCTTTTCTCACTGGGAAATCAACGTCTTGTTTATATTGTACCATCGAATATTCGCGTACTTTCCAAAGTTTGTCTATTATTAGCAACACTAGAATATTCGAGAATGTTCGGTTTCATTACGTGTAAGACCGAACAAAAACGTGAATGACAGCGATAGTTGACAGTCTATAAATAGAACACGGGAATATTCGAGAATTTTCCGGATAATTACGACTAAAAATCGAGCAAAGCACAAGGGAAATAAATCGTATTTAGCCACCAGAAAATTAAATTAATTTCTATTCCCTTGCATAATTCCCCACCCATCAACACCATTAAGATCATTTTGGAGACTACTTCCGATTTTGTGGAATTTTTACCCGACATTGAGATGAAATGACATCTCAAGCTCTCCGCTAGCCTCAACACCTCCGCAAGCGGCTTACCAGTATTCAAGTTCGGTTGGTTGCCGCCCATGCAGCAAAGCCCCAGTGAAAGGGGGCAAAATAAATAGTTTTAACATTAATAGGCCTACAGCGCAATAGTCTGTATGCGGATCATTTTCATTATGTGGAGCGCTGTGGTGCAGTGGTAAAGCATCGGATTTGAGATCGAAAGGTAGCCGGTTCGATCCCCACAAGCGTCATGTGTTGTTTCCTTGAGCAAGAGACTTTATCCACATTGCTTAGTACTGGTTCCTACCCAGGAAAAGAGGGCCACATGGAAGATTAGTACTAGTTCTAAATGTGTTACCCTCTGTAAATAAGGTCGATTATTATTATTATTATTATTATTATTATTATTATTATTATTATTATCGTGTTATCACGCTTGAGGACGAGGGCTGAAGTTCCACCTCCCCACAACGACCTCATCCCCAGTAGGGGGTATTTATGCTAATCGTTCAAAGGCGGTCGTTCGTTTGCAGTTTGTTAACCCATTGTATGCGGGAAACCCCTAAAGGGATGCCTTTGCCAACAGCGTAGGCCCAGAACAGACGCCGCAGAACGCCGCGTCTGATCAGGGCCTGCACTATTTACTAACAGAATTTTCCGTCAAAAATAGAATAAAAACAAAAAAGGGCCAACCACCCCTTATATGACAAATGGACTTGTCCAACATAAAGCAATGAAAGAGTCCACTAGCACACAATGGGTTAATCGAACCCTTATATGACAAATGGACTTGTCCAACATAAAGCAATGGAAGAGTTCACTAGCACACAATTGGTTAATCGAACCGGGCAATTTGTTCGAGATAGAAGTACTTCGACCTACTGAGGGTTAATCATAGCACCGGGCCATTAGGTATAACGCATAATGGAGAAGACTCTTGGAAATATTTTTGTTCGTTTCAGAATGTTGTGTGTACTCATTATACACATGTGACACAAAACCGTTCAAACTTTGATGGACTTCATTTCGTTTTGATTTGAAAGATCATTCAATATATCCTAACATCCTGTCAGTCAACTGCCAGACAGAAATAAATTCAAAACACAAAGTAGTGTACATTTCATAGCAGACTCCCCACTGTCCAATCAAAATACATCTCAAATGTCAGTCAAAAAGCGTTTGCCAAAATGAGACCAATCAATTGCTTGATCAAGTTTTAGAATTCCTTGATGAATGACATTTGCTTGTCAAAGAGGTTCATTGAAAGTTACTGCATAGGAATTTTAACAATAGATTCTTATGATATTTCAAAATAAAATCAATTGAACCTCTATAAGGTATCTTTAACACGTTGATACATGTATCAAGGGATCGAACCAAAAAACTCCTATGCACCAGTCGCACGCGCATCCTACTCTGAATGGCAACGCCGATCTTCCAACACGTCACACTCTTGTAAATATGTTCTTTAAAAAGTGTAATCCTTTGGTAGCAAGGACAAGTTGTTTCTGTGCCAGACTACAGCTAGTTAATATAGGAAAACCGAGGTTCACAATGATTTATATCGAGGATCTTACATGAGTTTTCATGTTAAAAGAGTTGCGGAAAAGGGATATAATGCGAAAAAATCTAAAAGGTAGGTAAGGGAGTAAATGATTATTTACGAGGGCTGGTTGATATGTTGTGAGCCTCGTATTGAAGAAGGTACACAGGGATTTTCTTTTTAAGTCCTACTATTCTCTGACTATCCAAGGACTGGTCTCAATTGGTCAATTTATATCGATGAGTTAGCACTCTTAAGTAAGCAAGACAAGCAGCTTTTGAAAAATGGACAGTATCGGTGAAAAGGCAGCATTAAAAGTTTAACACCTAAGGATATTCATAGTGATGTGGTAGCGACACTAGGGTCAGATTCCCCTGCATATGCTACAGTGAAAAAGTGGGTGGAAGAATTTAAAAGAGGCAGGCAGAGCCTTGAGGGTAACCCCGTCCTGGAAAGGCCTGCCAATGTTGCAACCCCAGAAATGGTCAATAAAGTCCATGATATTGTTATGACTGGCAGACGAGTCACAGAAAAATATATATCCAGTGGCATTTCACAGGAAAGAGTGTACATTCCATTCTGACAGAGGATCTAGCAATGAGAAAGATTTCGGCCCAATGGATACCAAGACTTCTGACAATTGATCAGAAGCACACCAGGCGCACACTATCGCGTGTTAATCTTAACCTTTTTGAGGAAGATCCTGCCAACTTTCTTCAAAGATTTGTCACTGTGGATTAAACTTTACCCTAGAGGCCAAACAACAATGGAAAGAATGGAAGCATCCTGGCTCACCCTTGCCAAAGAAGGCAAAGACTGTTCCATCAGCTGGGAAGGTTATGGCCTCGGTTTTCTGGGATGCAGATGGTATTCTGCTGATACATTATCTCCAAAAGGGAGCCGGCTCAGTCGGATCCCAGTAAGCATTCTACATAAATCTACAGCGGGCCGTTAGCGGCCCGTCAGGGTAGCTGACGGGCCGCTAACGGCCCGCTGTAGATTTATGTAGAATGCTAGCAGGGATGCGCGTCTGACTGGTGATCAGGAGGACGCGGGTTCATACCTGCCGGGGTCGGCAACATTTTTTCGTGGAGATTGATCATGAAATCTTTTCTACGGTCATTCTCTCCCTTCCGCTGATTTAAGAAGGGCAGTTGTCAGTTTCTGGCGAAAGAATGTGCACTATACTGGTTAGTCGCTTACGTATAAGCCTGCCAGGAAAAGTGTGTATATGTAAACTGACCGGCTCAAAAATGACCTAAAATAGTATTGACTGGGCCGTTAAATTCCAATACAAACAAGCAATCTCCCAAAGCGACACACAATCAACGGCATATACTATGCTTCACTTCTGGCGCAGTTGCAGGAAAATATTAAAATTAAGCGCCGCGGAAAGCTCACTAAAGGTGTGTTGTTCCATTAGGACAATGCTCCTGTTCACAAGTCTGTCATTGCTATGGCTGCCATTTGAACGGTTGTGGCTTTAAATTGATTGAGCATCCGCCATATTCACCTGATCTCGCTCCATCAGACTTTCATCTATTTCCAAAACTGAAAACGGCTATTTCAGGCACCCACTTCCAGTCCGATGATGACGTCATATATGCAGTGGATGACTTTCTGAACAGCCAAGAAAAGGATTTCTATAAAAGTGGCATTGAGGCCCTTAAACACCGCTGGCAAATGTGTATATATACTGAAGGGAATTATGTTAAAAAATAATACAATATATCCGACAAAGTTCAAATCCTTCAGTATGAGGCTCACAACATCAATCAACCCTCTAATGTGCAGAAAGATAGTCAATGAGGAGTATGTATTCTTTGTTTAAATTCTTCAACTAATAGTCTGGGAGCCAGACTGCGACGTCATATCATGTATCAGTTCCTGGTCGTTTCTCTTTTCAATTTTCGATGCCTGCCGAGTCGGATTGTGGAAATTAATTATGCATGATTGTTTTTCTATGTCCATTCTTTCCTTTTTCCTGATTCAAGAGGGGCAGCTGCCAGTTTCTGGTGAAAAAAGAACACTATACTGGTTAACCGCTTAATAATAGAAGGTAACACATTTAGTACTGGAATCTGTTTTTCTACAAAAACACAGATGTCTACCCAACTTTTTGGTGCCATATTGTATTGTACATTAGCTAACATTTATATAACGCGATTGCATGTAGAGTACAAAAACATATGTTTAATAGAATTTTTGTATTACCATTCCTTTGAAAATTGTAAATTTTAGATTTGCTCTTGAAAAATGTATGTGGTATACATCTAAAAATTTGGAATACATGGGTCCAGAGAGCTGTTAGACAACATTCATATGAAGTTTCGTGGAGATTTCTTGAACGGTTTTCAAGTTATAGAGTAGACATGATTTTATTACAAAGTTCCAAGGGAAATAATTCCCAAAGTTTAACTGCAAGAGTTATGGCTCTTGCGCTCTGCACATCGTCTAATATTGACTGATATTTACATTAAGTTTCTTGAAGATATCTTGAACAGGTTTCAAATTAAAGAGCGGACACGATTTGTGATGAACAGACTTCCAAGCAAAGTATAAAAGCAAGAGTTAAAGTCTTGTGCTCTGTATGTCGTCTATTGTTGATTGGTATTTATATGAACTTTCAAGAGTTTTCAAGAACTGGAGCGGATTAAACTTTGTGACGCAAATAAGTCAAAAAGAATAAATGCAAGAGATACACTTCTTTCGCTCTAAACGTCATCTAATGTTGACTGATATTTATATGAAGAGTGAACACAATTTTGTGACGGACAAACTTCCAAGGAAAATAACTCAAAAAGTATAAATGCAAGGGTTATAGTTCTTGCGTTCTGCGCATCGACTTTTATATGAAGTTTCATGAAGAATAGCTTGAGCGGTTTTCAAGTTATAGAGCACACACAATTTTGTGACTGAAAAACTTCCAAGGGAAATAACTCAAAAAGTAAAAACGCAAGCGTTATAGTTCAAGTGCTCTGCATGTCGTCTAATGTTGATTGGTATTTATATGAAGTTTCATGAAGATGGCGTGATTTTCAAGTTATTTTGTGACGTAAAAACTACCAGTGAAAATAACTCACAAAGTATGACTACAAAAGTTATAGTTCTTGTGCTCTGCACATCGCCTAATGTTGATTGATTTTAAATAAAAATTCATGAACATAGCTTGAACGGTTTACAAGTTACAAAGCGAAAACTTCCAAGGAAAATAACTAAAAAATATCTAGAATTGGGTTCATAGGACACGGATGCCCCTGTCATATGACATGGGACACAGGAGTGAGTGTTATGTAACAGACTGTTTGAGTATATTTTTGCCTTGACCTTGGAGGTACTAACCTGGATCATGTAAGCGACACTTCGTCTCATGAATGTGAAAACTTCTGCCAAGTAATTTCAAAATTCATCTAAGAATAACAAAGTTATTGGCTAGACACGAATAAAATACCCTATATTTGACCTTAGACCTCTAAGCATGACCTTGACATTGGAGGTACTGACCGGAGTCTTGCACGCGATACATCGTGTCATGATGGTTACTATTACTGCCAAGTAACTTCAAAATCCATCTAAGAATAATAATAATAATAATAATAAATAAAAAAAAAACACAAACAAAACAAGAAGCGTGGAAATTGTATGAAAACCAGGTTTTCCAAAAGTTGCACGAAACCAGGAAAACATTACAAGTGCAGAGTTGTCATGCTTGCTCGCGACACTCCACACTGACCTGTTCTATAATCCTACCAAGTATCATTAAAATATTTCAAGCGGTTGCGGAGTTATGCCCCAGAAACGAAATGTCAAAAAATATGGATCAGGAGAAATGATTTGAAAATGAAGACAAGCAGAGTTGTCATTCTTACACGCAACACTCCGCCATGACCTGTTCTGTAATCTTACCAAGTATTATTGAACTATTTCAAATGGTTGTCGAGTTTTGTCCGGAAACGAAAATAAAGATATGGATCAGGTAAGATAATTCAAAAACAAAGATTTCTTGCACACGACATTCCACACTGACCTGTTCTATAATCCAACCAAGTATTATTAAAATATTTCAAACGGTTGGGGAGTTACGCATCGGAAACGAAATCATGAAAAATATGGATCAGGGGAGATAATTCAAAAATAAAGACGAGTAAAGTTGTCCTTCTTGCACGCGACACTCTGCAATGACCTGTCTGTAATCCTACCAAAAATTATATGCTCCGGAAACGAAAATAAAGTAAAAATATGGATCAGGGGAGCAAGCAACACCCCGCACTGACCTGTTCTATAATCCTACCAGGTATCATTAAAATATTGGAAACGGTTGCGGAGTTATGAAACGAAATGTTGAAAATATGGTTCAGGGGAGATAATTAGAAAATGTCATTCTTGCATGCGACACTCCGCAATGACCTGTTCTGCAATCCTACCAAGTATTATTAAAATATTATTTCAAACGGATGCCGAGTTATGCTCTGGAAACTAAAATAAAGTAAAAATGTGGATCAGTGGAGATAATTAAAAAACGAAGACAAGTAGAGTTGTCGTTCTTGCACGAGACACTCCGCACCGACCTGTTATATTGACCACTGACCAGACACACACAAATAACTTTTTTTACCTTTGACCTCTAAGTATGACCATGGTTTTAGAGAGACACGCCTGGGTCTTGCGCGCACGACATCTCTTAACTAGAAATGCGTCCATAGGACACGGATGCCCCCCGCCTGAAAATATGTCTATGTTCGTATTCATCCATAGAAAGTTATTAAGCGTGTTTAAGTTTTGGACCCTTTTTTCACGTTTGACCTCTAAGTATGACCTTGACCTTGTAGGTAAGGACCTTGGTTCTGTGTGAGGCAGATTGTCTCATGATGGCCAACATTTCCGCCAAGTAATTTTAAAATCCATCCAGAGATAAGAAAGTTATTGACTGCGTTTAAGTTTCGGACCTTTTTTTTACCTTTGACCTCTAAGTATGACCTTGCCCTTGGAGGTACGGATCTGGGTTTGCACGTGACACATCGTCTCATGATGGTTAATATTTCTTCAAAGTGATTTAAAATCCATCCAGAAATAAGTAAGTTATTGAGTGCGTTTAAGTTTCGGATCCTTTTTTTGACCTTTGACCTCTAAGTATGACCTTGACCTTGGAGGTACGGATCTGGGTTTGCACGTGACACATCGGCTCATGATGGTTAACATTTCTTCAAAGTAATTTCAAAATCCATCCAGAAATAAGTAAGTTATTGACTGCGTTTAAGTTTCGGACCCTTTTTTTAGACCTTTGACCTCTAAGTATGACCTTGACCTTGGAGGTACGGACCTGGGTTTTGCACGTGACATGTCGTCTCATGATGGTTAACATTTCTGCAGGGTAATTTTAAAATCCATCAGGAAACTAGAGAAAGTGCCCAGTGGGGCTCGTATACCCCGGCCAGTGCCATCCCCTTTTACTGGAAATGACAATTTGTCTGTAGCATTGAACCTTTCCATATAACCATTTAGTCCACTGAGAATAACTATTGCATTTCAACAACAAGGAGTATAATGAAAGCAGTTAACACAAAACTTGGACTTAATCAAAATGCCTAAGTCTTAATTATTGACCCCTAGCCCCACCCAGGGGATTGACCCAGGAGCTTAGATACTCCATATGAAAGTTAATACTACAGCTATATTCTGTACCAAATATGAAGAGAATCTAACATGAGGTTACAGAGATATGGGCAATCAAAAAGGTTTAACACAAACCTTTGACGTAAAAATTGACAAACGGACGGACAGCCCACCCAGGGGCGGGGCTTGACCCAGGGGCTCAGATATTCCATATGAAAGGTAATGCTATAGAGATATCTTTTACCAATAATGAAGAGAATCTAACATGTGGTTACATAGATATAAGCAATCAAAAAGATTTAGCACAAAACTTTGATGTCAAAGTTTACAAACGGGCGGACAGCTCACCCAGGGGCTTGACTCAGGGACTTAGATATTCTAAATGAAAGGTAATGCTATAAAGATATTAAGAGAATCTAACATGTTGTTACAGAGATATGAGCAATCAAAAAGGTTTAACACAAAACACGGACGTAAATGTTGATGAAGGGACAGACAGACTGATGGATGGACAAGCCCACCTAGGGGCTTGAACCCCGAGCTTAGATATTGCAAATGAAAGGTAATGCTATAGAGATATCTCTGTCACCACATGTTGGATTCTCTTCATATTTGGTACAGGATATGAGCAATCAAAAAAGGTTTAACACAAAACTTTGACGTAAAAGTTGACAAACGGACGGACAACCCACTAGGGGCTTGACCCAGGGGCTTAGATATTCCATATGAAAGGTAATGCTATAGAGATATCCTTTACCAAACATGAAGAGAATCTAACATGTGGTTACAGAGACATCAGCAATGAAAAAGGTTTAACACAAAACTTTGACGTTAAAGTAGATGAACAGACAGACAGCCCTCCCAGGGGCTGGACCCAGGGGCTTAGATATTCCATATGAGAGGTAATGTATAGAGATATCCTTTACCAAACATGAAGAGAATCTAACATGTGGTTACAGAGATATCAGCAATGAACAAGAGGGCCCAATGGCCCTATATCGCTCACCTGTGTACCAGAAAATCATTAGTGTAGGAGACCACTTGACATTGCTACATACTAAATATCTAAGCTCATGCAAAGCGGTGTCCATGCTTATAAACCCTACCGGTTTCATTGGGCGACAGGGCTTGAGATGTAATTTCATCTCAATGTCTGGTAAAAGTCCCACAAAATTGGAAGAGACATCTCCAAAATGTCCTATACAGTGTTGATGGGGATGTAAAACCTCAAATCAAACTAAATCTGTGCCTTATGGTTTTGGAGAAAAAGAGTTTTTTGAGTTTTTTTTTTCAGTATAAGTCTATATGAGCTAATGAGCCCTAGGGCATGGCCAATTTTGACCCAAAGGGCATGGTTGGCAGGATTTATGTAGGCGACCATTTTGTGTTGCTATATACTAAATATCTAAGGTCTGTTTGTTGGTTGGTTGATTTGAGGTTAAACGTCCCCGTCAACACTGTAAAGGTCATTTTGGAGACGTTGCGTCCAATTTTGTGGGACTTTAACCCGACATTGAGATGAAATGACATCTCAAGCCCTGTCGCCCAATGAAACCAACAGGGTTTATTAGCATGGACAGTCCGCCTCGCACCGCGGTTCCTGGACAGGCTTAGATCCTCTAAGCGGTTTACCAGTACTAGTGTGCGGGCCGGATTCAGCTCTGCGTGGAAGCATCATGCAGCCTATATATTTCTTCAAGCCCCTACATCTAAGGTCTGTACTTCATGGTTTCAAAGAAGATGTTTGAAGCTTTTTCCATTATAAGTTTGTTGGAGTTAAGGGGCCACAGGATTGGGACCCCAGGGGCATGATTGGCAGGATTCATGTAGGCGACCACTCGACATTGCTACATGCTAAATACCTAATCTTTGGGCCTTATGGTTGCAGAGAAGAAGATTTTTGAAGATTCTTTTTCCCCATTTTAAGTTGTGTGTGTGTGTGTGTGTGTGTGTGTGTGTGTGTGTGTGTGTGTGTGTGTGTGTGTGTGTGTGTGTGTGTGTGTGTGTGTGTGTGTGTGTGTGTGTGTGTGTGTGTGTTTTTCATTTTAAGGGCCCTGTGGTTTCAGAGAAGAAGATTTTTGAAGTTTCTCCAATTGTTAGTCTATGGAAGCTAAAGAGCCCTGGGTTGGGGCCAATTTGGATCCCAGGGGCATAACTAGCAGGATTTATGTAGGTGGCCACTTGACGTTGCTACATACTAAAAATCTAAGCTCTGGGGCTTATGGTTTCATAGAAGAAGATTTTTTTAAAAAAAAAATCCATATAAGTCTATTGGTGTGTGTGTGTGTTAATTCGGGTTTAACGTCGCTTTCAACAATTTTTCAGTCATATCACGACGGTGTCTGGTTGCGACAGGGATCTCAATGCTCACTTTTATAGTGCTGCCTCACTGAAGTATCATGTCTCAGACACATTACATGATACCACACCCAGTCACATTATCCTGACACTGGATCGACCAGTCCTAGCCCTACCCCGTAAATCTGAGTGCCAAGCGAGGAGCAGCTAGTACCATTTTTAACGACTTTGGTATGTCGCGGCCCGGCATCGAACCCGAGACCTCCCGTTCCCCGGAGCGGACACTCTACCAACTGAGCTATCGGGGCCGGTATAAGTCTATTGGTGGTGATGAGCTTGGGCGTGACTAATTTTGACCCCAGGGGCAAGGTTAGCAGGATTTATGTAGCTGGCTATTTTATGTTGCTAGATACTAAATATCTAAGTTCTGTGCTTCACAGTTTCTGAGAAAAAGATTTTTGAAGCTTTTTTCCATTATGAGTCTATGGGAGCTAAGGGGCCCTGGGGCGTGGCATTTGGACCCTAGGGGATGATTAGCAGGAAATATGTAGGTGACCACTTGCCGTTGCTACATGCTAAATATCTAAGCTCTGGCCCTTTCAGAGATGAAGATTTTTTTTCCATTATGAGACTATGGGAGCTAAGGGGGCCAAGGGTGTGGCCAATTTGGACCCCAGGGGCATGATTGGCAGGGTTTATGTAGGTGACCACTTGTCATTGTTACAAGCTAAATATCTAAGCTCTGGGCCCTGTGGTTTCAGAGAAGAAGTTTTTTTAAGCTTTTATTCCATTATGAGTCCATGGGAGCTAAGGGGCCCCGGGGCATGGCCCATTTGGACCACACGGACATGATTGGCATGATTTTTTTAGGTGACCACTTGCCATTGCTACATGCTAAATATCTAAGCTCTGGACCCTGTGGTTTCAGAGAAGAAGATTTTTAAGCTTTTTTTTCATTATGAGTCTATAGGAGCTAAGGGGCCCCGGGGCGTGGCCATTTTGGCCCCCTGGGGCATGATTGGCAGGAATTATGTAGGTGACCACTTGCCGTTGCTACGTGCTAAATATCTAAGCCCTTGGCGCTGTGATTTC
Source organism: Lucinisca nassula (assembly GCA_963580285.1). Lineage (NCBI taxonomy): Eukaryota > Metazoa > Mollusca > Bivalvia > Lucinida > Lucinidae > Lucinisca > Lucinisca nassula. The sequence continues at coordinate 41,144,257 of OY757020.1, forward strand.
ACAGAAGAAGATTTTTTAAGCTTTTTTCCATTATGAGTCTATGGGAGCAAAGGGGCCCCGGCGCGTGGCCCATTTGGAACCCAGGGGCATTATTGGCAGGAATTATGTAGGTGACCAATTTCCGTTGCTACATGCTAAATCTCTAAACTCTTGGCCCTGTGGTTTCAGAGAAGAAGATTTTTGAATTTTTTTTTTCATTATGATTCTATGGGAGCTAAGGGGCCCCGGGGCGTGGCCCATTTGGACCCTAGGGGCATGATTGGCAGGATTTATGTAGGTGACCACTTGCCGTTGCTACATGCCAAATATCTCAGCTGTGGGCCCTGTGGTTTCAGAGAAGAAGATTTTTTAAGCTTTTTTTCCATTATGAGTCTATAGGAGATAAAGGGCCCCGGGGCGTGGCCCGTTTGGACCCCAGGGGCATGATTGGCAGGAATTATGTAGGTGACTACTTGCCGTTGCTACATGCTAAATATCTAAGCTCTGGGCCCTGTGGTTTCCGAGATGAAGCTTTTTGAAGCTTTTTTGTTCCATTATGAGTCTATGGAAGCGAAGGGGCCCCGGGGCGTCGCCCATTTGGAACCCAGGGGCATGATTGGCAGGAATTATGTAGGTGACCACTGGCCTTTGCTACATGCTAAATATCTAAGCTTTGGGCCCTGTGGTATCAGAGAAGAAGATTTTTGAAGTTTTTTTTTTGCCATTATGAGTCTATGGCAGCTAAGGGGCCCCGGGGTGTGGCCAATTTGGACCCCAGGGGCATAATTGGAAGGAATTATGTAAGTGACCACTTGCCATTGCTACATGCCAAATATCTCAGCTCTGGGCCCTGTGGTTTCAGAGAAGAAGATTTTTTAAGTTTTTTCCATTATGAGTCTATAGGAGCTAAAGGGCCCAGGGGCGTGGCCTGTTTGGACCTCAGGGGCATGATTGGCAGGAATTATGTAGGTGACCACTTGCCGTTGCTACATGCAAAATATCTAAGCTCTTGGCCCTGTGGTTTCCGAGAAGAAGATTTTTGAAGCTTTTTGTCCATTATGAGTCTATGGGAGCGAAGGGGCCCCGGGGCGTCGCCCATTTGGAACCCAGGAGCATGATTGGGAGGAATTATGTAGGTGACCACTGGCCTTTGCTTCATGCTCAATATCTAAGCTCTGGGCCCTGTGTTTCAGATAAGATTTTTGAAGCTTTTTTTTCCATTATGAGTCTATGGGAGCCAATTGGGTGTGACCAATTTGGACCCCAGGGGCATGATTGGCAGGAATTATGTAGGTGACCAATTGCCGTTGCTACATGCCAAATATCTCAGCTCTGGGCCCTGTGGTTTCAGAGAAGAAGATTTTTGAAGCTTTTTTCCATTATGAGTCTATAGGAGCTAAAGGACCACGGGGTGTGGCCCATTTGGACCCCAGGGGCATGATTGGCAGGAATTATGTAGGTGACCACTTGCCGTTGCTACATGCTAAATATCTAAGCTCTGGGCCCTGTGGTTTCCGAGAAGAAGATTTTTGAAGCTTTTTGTTCCATTATGAGTCTATGGGAGCGAAGGGGCCCCGAGGCGTGGCCAATTTGGACCCCAAGGGCATGATTGGCAGGAATTATGTAGGTGACCACTGGCCATTAATACATGCTAAATATCTAAGCTCTGAGCCCTGTGGTTTCAGAGAAGAAGATATTTTATTTTTTTCCCATTGTAAGTCTATGGGAGCTATATGTTGCCATGGCAACCAGAATTCCAATCTGATCAGCCAAAAAACCTTATGCAGCCTTTCCCCCTACCTGGTGATGCTTCTCATGAAATTTGATCAAGATTGACCATGGGGTATTAGAGATATACTTATTTGAAATTGTTTACGGACGCACGCACGGACGGACGGACGCACGCACGACGGACAAAAAGTGATCACAAAAGCTCACCCTGTCACTATGTGACAGGTGAGCTAAAAAGGTTTAACACGTAAAAGTAGATGAACAGACAGACAGCCCACCCAGGGGCTTAGATATTCCATATGAAAGGTAATGCTATAGAGATCTGTATCCTTTACCAAACATAAAGAGAATCTAACACGTGGTTACAGAGATATCAGCAATGAAAAAGGTTTAACACAAAGTTTGACGTTAAAGTAGATGAACAGACAGACAGCCCACCCAGGGGCTTAGATATTCCATATGAAAGGTAATGCTATAGAGATATCCTTTACCAAACATGAAGAGAATCTAACATGTGGTTAGAGAGATATCAACAATGAAAAAGGTTTAACACAAAACTTTGACGTAAAAGTAGATGAACAGACAGACGGACAGACAGACAGCCCACCCAGGGGCTTGACCCAGGGGCTTAGATATTCCATATGAAAGGTAATGCTATAGAGATATACTTTACCAAATATGAAGAGCATTTACCATGTGGTTACAGAGATATGAGCTGTCAAAAAGGTTTAACGCAAAACTTTGACGTAAAGGTTGACGAACGGCGGGACAGACGGAAGTACGAACGAACTAACGGACGAACGAACGGACGGAAAGACGAAAACTATATACCCCCTGACATACTTCGTATGCCGGGGGTATAATAACGAAGTTATTGACTGCGTTTAAGTTTCGGACGCACGGACGGACAGGGGGCAACACTATATGCCCTTTCCACCATTCTTCGAATGGCGGGGGCATGATAAAAGTGAACATTTTTGCAAAGTATAAACTTAAAAAAGTCCATCTAGAAATAAAATAAAATATTTACCAGACACGAAAAAAAGACACTTTTTTGCCTCTATGTTTGACCTTGACCTGGAAGGTATCGACCTGTAGCTTGCGTGCGACACATCATCTCATGATGGTTAACAAATCGAACAAGTAATTTCCAAATCCATATAAGAATAAGAAAGTTACTGACCGGACATGACCTTGACTTTGGAGGTACCGACCTGTGTCTTGCACACGACATATCGTCTCACGACGGTTAACATTTCTGCCAAGTAATTTTAAAATCTATCAAGGAATAAGAACATTATTGACAGGACACGAAAAAGACCCTTTATTTGACCTTTGACCTCTAAGTATGACCTTGACCTTTGAAGTACCAACCTGAGTCTTACCTGCGACACATCGTCTCATAATGGTTAACATTTCTGCCAAGTATTTCCAAAATCCATTTAAGAAGAAGAAAGTTATTGACCGGACACAAAAAGTCCCCTTTTTGACCTTTGATCTCTTAGTATGACCAATGATGTAGCGTTAAGCCATCCACTTGACTCAGAACAATTATTTAACCTACGACATGCAGCCTTATCTTGGCTAGTGATCCTTGCAGCAGAGAAGGTCACTTGCCTGCCTCATTTATTTTTATAAAATTATTCATGGCATAGTTGCAGTATCTCCCTCCCCTTATTTCTTGCAACCAATCGAAACACGCGTCACGGCATGAGCCACCCACTCGCATTACGTTAATTGTTACATGTATTCGTTCTTCCCCTTGGCAATGGAACAGATTTACTCCCAATATTATGTTGGTGCCTGCATTAACAAAGTTCAGCGTGAGAGTCAGGCCTCTTGATCAGAAGTTGCCATGAACACAGCATTCCTGTTTTAACCTGCTTTTACCTAATCTATTGTTAACATTTAACACCATCACCTTCATTTCACTTTCATACTTTTTAGTCTCACCATTCATATTCATTTAGCACTAACAACGCGCAGTCATCCTGCACTCATTCAAACAAAAGTTACTAATTACAGAAGCTTCCCGTTTGCTGCTATTGTCCATTTGACTGTCGCTGTCCTTGTATAAAATCGGTTACCGGTAATTTATAGCATCGCTAGTCCACCTTTTAGCTTTTTATTCTCCCTGTGACGGCCGATCTCTGTGCAAAAAGTAAAATATAGACTTGGCTCGTGTGCTGTGACATTGGCAAACAGTGGATACTTAATCAGACGCCACATAACGCGGCGAATGACCAGATCTACACTTCTTGTTTTAAATGCTCGAACTTAAGGGTTAAACTAACAGTTTAAGTCACATTTCAGGACTATCTCAGAGATAATCGATTACAACTAGGAGGAAAGTTATTTTAGCTGTCCTTTATACAAAAACGAAAGTAACTTCCTTTTGTGAACGGAAAAGAAATTTATTAAAGGACTTCTTTCAGGACATATTAAATCAACTTTTTTAAGCAGTTGAACACTTTTTGATAAGTAGCCAGTGGGCCATTTTGTGGGAAAGTAACTGTCCTTTTGGCTTTCCGGTATTGATGTGTCCATCAGAGTCCAGTTTCTTCATGTTTGTGTTTCTTTTTTTCCCTTTGGTGTCACTGCTGGGGGCTGTGGGTTAATTGTATTGATTCCCGATCATTGCCGCCACTTCTATTTTGTTGTTTGTGTCGTTGCTTAACTGTACAAAGGTGAAATAGATAGAATATTCAAGATGAAGAATGCAACATGCAGGCACTTTCGTGCCCGTCGATTTCGAAAATAATAATAATAATAATAAAACCATTGTCCATGACATAGAATGCGATTTCAAAAGACTTCATTACGAAAACACGCCTATACAAATACATTGCCAACTTTATCGCCGAAAAAATGAAACTTTTAAGATGAAATATTGTGATATTTTTCTTATTTTTGCTCGAAATATAGATTGTGGGCACTCGTTAGAACCGCCTCATCGAGACGGTTCTAACGAGTACTCACACAATCTATATTTTAGAGCAGAAATAAGAAAAATAAGGTTTACTGCAGCTGGTGTTGTGCCGTGTGGCGGCCGTAAAACGTCTCCCCGTACATCAACCATAGTGCAGTTTATATTTTATTTTTGGTCCTTCGAGATCAGCGTGAATATTCTGAGAAATCAGAAATAAATTATTGGTTTAGACATATATTCTAGACAGGTTTTTAATTATTTGGACCCCATTTTGATTTATATCAGTCTTTGTATCGACTGCCTATTCGAAATTCGTAAAATTGCAGTATGTTTCCTCTGGCTTTCTTTGTCGGATCATTACAGGGTCACTGATGAGGCTTTATTAGCCGAAACTACGTAGTATGACCCATCTTCTTTCTTATGAATGTTTTCATTGCTCTTAAAGGAACTCATTTTTGATTTTTATTTACCCCCGTAAACCCTAGTTTCACTATATAAAAGTGGGGGTCAAGGGGGTCAAAATAATAAAGGCGTGTTTTTGTGATGTATAGAAGACCAGCATGAAAACATGCCTATACAACTTTGACCGCCTTAAACCCCAATTTTATTGATTACTTAAAACTGGGGTTTTTAGGGGTGTACATTATTGTTCGCATTTCTGTCCAAAAACAGTGCCCGAACTGCAATATGTAAAATATCAGATTTTTGATCTGAAAATTTTCAGTTTTTGGTGAATTGTTTTTCAATATATTTGAATAGGCATGTTTTCGGAATGCAAACAAGCGAACAAATAACAGCCGCAGTCGTGATTTAAAAAAACTGGAGTATAGCATGCATACACCAGGATCTTCGTTAGAATAAATAAGTTCTGAATAGTTAGATCCTTTGGAAGCAAAGAATACACCAAATAAACGAAAATAGCAGACTCGGTTTTATTGAGCCTGTTCATGACCAGTACTGAAATGTGCTACACCGGCCACGCCCCCTAGCACCGGCTTAAGCAGAACTCTATTTTAAAAATAATTCTAAATGAACTCAATGATCCCAAAGGACCAGAAAATATAATCTGCACTATGATGGATGTACGGGAAGACTTTTTACGGCCGCCACACGGCACAGCACCAGCTGCAGTGAAAATATATACGTTCTGAATAGTTAGATCCTTTGAAAGCAAAGAATACACCAAATAAACGAAAATAGCAGACTCGGTTTTATTGAGTCTGGTCATGACCAATACTGAAATGTGCTACACCGAAGTCTCATTCGCAAAAGGAATAAATACCGAAGTCTCATTCGCAAAAGGAATAAATACATCTAAAAACATAAAATAACTATCACAAGAACGACGTAGAAACCATTTGAGCTCATTAAAAAAAAAGACATTTATATTTTTTCGTAGAAAAAAAAAAACAAAACAAAAAAACTTCATTTCACGAAAGAAAAGTTCCGTTTAAAGGGGGCAGACTTTGTCTCTACAATATTTTACAAGTATTTACAGTAATAAAACTAAGCGAAAGCAATGACAAATAATTCTCAAGAAGAAATATGGCCCTGGCGTTCACAACTCCAGCTGTTACATACACAAATAGATTGGTTTACTATCGGTACTAGCATTAGAGACAACCCCCTGGCTGAGTGATGAAACCAAACATGATAATAATTATTGTTGTTCGTTCAGAACGATGTTAAAATGCTGTCAGTAATTTCCAAAGTGGCAATTTTGTGATACAAGTTGCCGTACTGTTAATTCAGCATTTTTCCCAAGTTGCCGAACTTAAAATTCCAAGTTGCCGTTCTCCTTTGTTTTGTGTTTTCTGAAAGAAAACTGCAGTGTAAAGCGAACCTTTCAATTAAAACTTATACACAACAACTTTTCTAACCTTCTAAATGTTAGAAAAACGAAGGCCAGTGTTCTTGAATCAAAGCAAAGACCAGTACTTTCCACGAAAAAGATTATTTGTTCTTGGTACCAGCTGTCAATATTTCAGTTTCTTTAGCGATTTGTTATCAGACTCATGAAACAGGCAAGGGCTAAATATCTCTCCGACACATATCCATTTTGCTTTAAATGACAGAATCCTGTAGAAACCTGTAAACAGCTTTTTACCTACCTTACCGTGTGTCTTGCTTGCGATAAATATTGATTTAGCTAGTACTTTTCAGTAACAAGTTCCGGAGTCGATGCTACACGGTGAATACGCCTGTCTTATAACATTTCATATTTACAAAATCATGCAAATAATTGCAAAAAGGATGTCTTTTAATTGGGACTGCCTAGATGGCTTTTGAACTAAACTTGACCCATAAACTATCGTATTATATAAGGTATGAAAGGTCTGCAACAATAATCTAGGCATCTTTAAAAGGACTGCATTTCAGCCACAAGGTGTGCATATTTTCGGGAGTAAGTATGGACTTTATGAGGATGAACATCGAGGATGGGGGCTTCATATATTTAGCAGTACATGGATTTGCCTCTGGAATAGAATACCTAGGTTTTTGAAGGGAAGGGTTAGGGTGAATGTCTAGTATTTCGAAGAAGGAATGGAGTGCTAAGGAACCTACAATTTTATATCAAAGTTAAGGGTGTCAAGTGAGTGTCTGGTGAAAAGATGAAATGCATGATGTACGGGACTATAGACAAGTAATCAAAAGTATCCCTTGCCGAGACAGCTCCACTCCATCAAAGTGTAGACTCATTGAAGTAAACTAGTGTTCAGCCTGTACGTTAATGATTGAAGATTGGGAACCAGTGAATCACACGTCATCATAGTCAGCAACATTTTACTGATTATGTCAGAATTTGACAGTACAGTAAACAGAACACGAAGAAAAGCAGTTCGGATTTTTGTACCCGTAATGCAACACTAAGTCTTGCCTTTGATTTCAATGTGGAGGGTTCAATTTGCGGTCTGATCATCTCTACAATGTGCCGTATGCTATTTTTGCCAAACCGGTAACGGTGTTTAACCTCCTTGACCGACATTACAGTGAGTGGATCATTTCTTTCCCTAAAATGGTCGTTTCTTCGTCGTCACAATGATCGAACAAGATGTTCGCCGCCATTTTGATTCCGCTAATGACTGGTTAAAATTACCCCCCGACCATATTAAAATTAATTTAGAATTAAGCGATTTAATGACGAACACTCGTCATTAAAACTTTCGTACAACTGGAATTAATGACGAACTTTTTAATGACAAATTAACGGCCCGCTAATTTGAAATTAAAGTTTGATACACTCGGGTCCTGGACATTGAACTTGGCCTTGCACACGACATATCGCCTAATTAAGGTGAACAAGGTTCTTTTAAAAAGTCCACCGAGAAATGAGGAAGTTATTGACCGGACAAGAAAAAATACCCTTATTTTGACCTCTAAGTATGGCCTTGACATCGACCTGGGTCTTGTGTGCAACAAATCGTCTCACGTTGGTTAACATTTCTGACAAGTAATTTCAAAATCCATCCAGGAATAAGGAAGTTATTGACGAACACGAAAAAAAAACCCTTTTTTTGACCTTTGAGGTACCAGACTGTCTTATGCACGGCACATTGTCTCATGGTTGTTAACATTTCTGCCAAGTAATTACCAAATCCATCAAAGAATAAGCAAGTTACTGACCGGACACGATTTGCCCATATAGACGATTTTGTGACCGACAAACTTCCAAGGGAAATAACTCAAAAAGTATAAATGTAAATGTAAGAGTTATAGTTCTTGCGCTCTGCACGTCGTCTAATGTTCATTAATAGTTATATGAAGTTTCGTGAAGATAGCTGGGACGGTATTTCAAATTATACAGCGGACACGATTTTGTAACAGACGGATGCCCGGGGGAATCCCTATAAAAGGGGGAGACATAACTAGTACTAATCTTCCATGTGGTCCTCTTCCCACCACCCCCCCCCCCTTTCCTGGGTAGAAACCAGTCCTAAGCAATGTGGATAAATTGTCTTGCTCAAAGACACAACACTTGGCGCGCTTGGATCGAACCATCTACCTCTCGATCTACAATCCAGTGCTTTACCACTGCACCATAGCGCTCCACTGCCAATGTAAAATGCCGTTAGGTAAACTGGCCCCGAGGTTATAAAACATTTTTCATGCTCAACTCAGTTGAGCATGAAATTTGTCCTGCTCACAAATTTTAAAATGCCAACAATTGTTGGCATTTTAAAATTTGTGAGCAGGTCAAATAACATTCTCTGCTATCTGAGAAAGAAAAAATCGCTCACTTTCTTAGTATTTTAATTTTTATGAGCACCACAAGTTTCATGCTCAGCTGAGTTGAGCATGAAAAAGTTTTGTAACCTAGGGGCCGGATATGCTCGATATAACTTAAATTGCTAAATAATGTTGACTGCGTCGTTAACTTCAACCAAACTAACAAAACAAAGGGCCGAGCACACGCCAGTCTGAAGACACGTCTTCATTTGCAAAGGCTAACGATGATGACTGACTGTGCACACCAAAGACCAAATGTTTCTTTCAGACGGGAAAGAGTGTAATCATACCAAATGGGTACGTAAGCTGGTTCGAGTCTCCACTGAGTACACGTCCGAGAATATAAATGAGCAAGCACATTTGCGCTGTCTGATCAGTTTTCACTTTTATAGCCTCTTGGCTGACCAGAGTTAGCGAAAGCTGTTAAAATGTTCAATACTGCATCAGTAAACCCTTATCCAAAAATAAATACTTAGTTGTGTAGACCCAAATCAGACGCCTGGTTTGGGTCCACAGTTTGCTTTAAACAACTAGATAAATAAACAAATAAATAATACAAACAATAGTTGACGTTTGGCAGAAAATACAGACTTCGACATTTGTAGGAACATATCGATATCAATTTTCACTTCCATTTGACGTTTTTGGGGAAAGACCCGCCAACACGCAGATAAAGTATGAATTTCTGGATAATACAGTTCTACTTTCATGACATTGTTGCATCTGTATTTCAAGCCCAGTATTAAAATGAAAACAAGATTGCGACTGATTTTCAAACTAAACCACACCACCTGAAATTCCTGCCCTGACTAGTACTATTTTGGTTAGAAATGAGAACGGCTGAATTTGAAAATTTAAAGGTCAAACATAAATTAAAATGTAACTAGAAATACAATGCCCCCAACCTTTGCTTGTCCCTAGGTGGCAAAATATTCAACAAATATTGTTAAAGACTCGAAAACATACAACAAGAATTCCGCCGAAGGCTATGTCGCACCTGTGGGGGGCGCAAAGTCACCAAACCATGAAATCTAGGTCAAGGTCAAACATGGATGCCTGCATAAAAATTTCACTCCTAGTTGCAAGCATGTACCAAGTATCATCAATGAAACTCTTAAAAACAGACTCTTACATCAGGGTGAAAGTTAGGGTTGTCACACTATTTTACAAAGTCAGTGAACCATAAAATGTAGGTCAAAGTCAGAAATGGATACTTGCATTGAAGTTTCAATTCCTAAATGATTGATGAAAATATACATATGTGTGTGTGTGTGTGTGTGTGTGTGTGTGTGTGTGTGTGTGTGTGTGTGTGTGTGTTGGGATTGCATGTATGTGTATATATATGCATGCATGTGTATATGCAAGCATAAGTACATGCATGTTTGCATGTGGGAGTGCATGCATGCATGCATGGATGCAGGCATGCATGCATGTGTGTGCATGGATGCATGCATGTGTGTGCATGGATGGATGCATGCGTGTGTGTGTGTTCATGCATGAGTGAATGCATGCACATGCATGCAATTGTGAATACATGCATTTGTGTATGCATGTATAAGTGCATGTGTGCTTTCATATTTGCATGCATACATAAAACCATGCATGTGTGTATGCATGCATGCGTGTCTTCATGCATAAGTGCATGCATGCGTGTAAGCATGTATGGGTGCATGTATGCATCTGTGAGCGCATGCATGTGTGCATGTATGTTTGCATGTGGGTATACATACATGCATGAAAATATGTAAGTGTGTGCATGCATGCATGCGTGTTTATGTTCATTCATGAGTGCTTGCATGTGTGAGTGCGTGCATGCGTGAGTGCATGCATGTTTGCATGTGGGCGTACATGCATGCATGAAAGCATACCTGTGTATGTGCGTGTGTGTGAGTGTATGCATGTGTACATGCATGTGTGAGTGCATTGCATGTGTGCATGCCTGAGTGCATGTGTGCATGCATGTTTTCTTATGACAAGCATTAATGCGTGAGTTCATGCCTTCATATGCATGTGTATGTGTGTGTGTGCATGTGTAAGTGCATAAGTGTGCATGCCTGCATGTGCATGCATGTGTGTGTGTTTCTGTGTGAGTCCATAAGTGTGCATGCATGTGTGAGTACCTGCATGTATGCATGCAAGCATCAGTGTGTGTGTGCATGCCTGCATGTGCGTTTGTATGTGGGTGTGCAAGCATAAATGAGTGATTGTGTATGAGCATACATGTTTGAGTGTAAATGCATGTGTGTGTGCATGTAATCATGTGTAAGTGGTGTGGGCAGGGTTGAGGTGGGTTGTCATGGGGTGGGGTGTTGTGGGGTAGGGTGTCATGTGGTGGGGTCGGTGGGGTGGGGTAGGGATATATGCATCCATGTATTTATGCATGTGTGCGTGTGTGTGCATGTGTGAGTGCATAAGTGTGCATGCCTGCATGTGCATGCATGTGTGTGTGTGCATGACATTGTGTGAGTCCATAAGTGTGCATGCATGCATATTTGTGTACATGCATGCATGCATGTGTGAGTACCTGCATGTATGCATGCAAGCATCAGTGTGTGTGTGTGTGTGTGTGCATGCATGCATGTGTGTTTGTATGTGGGTGTGCAAGCATAAATGAGTGATTGTGTATGAGCATGCATGTTTGAGTGTTAATGCATGTGTGTGTGCATGCATGCATGTGTAATTGGAGTGGGCCAGGTTGAGGTATGTTGTCGTGGGGTGGGGTATTGTGGGGTAGGGTGTCATGTGGTGAGGTGGGGTGGGGTGGTGTGGAGTAGGGTAGGGAAGGAATATATGCATGCATGTATTTATGTATGTACAGGACAAATGGCATATCACCACCCACTATCAACTTTTGTGTAGGGGTATAATTTCTGTGGTATGTGTTTATGAAGAAAAAGACAAAACAAGAGGACTATGATGGCCCTGGATCGCTCACCTGATCCATAGAGTAACAAGTTGGCCCTGGGGAGGGCCATTATTGACCTCAGGGTTATAATGTGCATAATGTTGAGGGAGGTCTAAAAAGGTGAAGCTTCATACCAAATATCAACAAAGGCTATTATTTGAACAATCTTGGCAAAGGTCCACTAGATGAAGCTACACAACAAATATCAAAGACCTGGGCCTTGTGGTTTCAGAGAAGAAGATTTTTTTAAAGATATTCCTTACATAAGCCTATGTGAAACCAAATGGCCCCGGGGCATTTTTGCCCTCAGGGCTATAATTTAAACAATCTTGATAGAGGTCCACTAGATGTAGCTTCACACCAAATATCAAAGACCTGGGCCCTGTTGTTTCAGAGAAGAAGATTTTCAAAGATTATCTCTATTATAAGTCTATGTAAAGCCAAAGGGCCCTGGGGCGGGGGCATTTGTGGCCCAAGGGCTATAATTTGAACAATCTTGGTAGAGGTCTACTAGCTGAAGCTGCATACCAAATGTCAAAGACCTAGGCCTTGTGGTTTCAGAGTAGAAGATTTTTCAAGATATTCCCGATATAAGTCTATGAAAAACCAAAGGGCCCAGGAGCGGGGGCATTTTTGGCCCCAGGGCTATAATTTGAACAATCTTGATAGAGGTCCACTAGATGAAGCTTGATACCAAATATCAAAGACCTGGGCATTGCAGTTTCAGAGAAGAAGATTTTTAAAGATTTTCCCTATATAAGCCTAAGTAAAACCAAAGGGCCCCGGGGTGGGGGCATTTTTGGCCCCAGCACTATAATTTGAACAGTCTTGGTAGGGGTCCACTAGATGAAGCTTCATACCAAATAGCAAAGACCTGGGCCCTGCAGTTTCAGAGAAGAAGATTTTTTAAAGATTTTCCCAATATAAGCCCATGTAAAACCAAAGGGCCCTGGGACGGGGGCATTTTTGGCCCCAGCACTATAATTTGAACAATCTTGGTAGGGGTCTACTAGATGAAGCTTCATACCAAATATCAAAGACCTTGGCCTTGCGGTTTCAGTGAAGAAGATTTTTAAAGGTTTTCCCTATATAAGCCTATGTAAAACCAAAGGGCCCCGGGGCGGGGGCATTTTGGCCCCAGCACTATAATTTGAACAATCTTGGTAGGGGTCCATAAGATGAAAATTAATACCAAATATCAAAGACCTGGGCCTTGTAGATTCAGAGAAGAAGATTTTTAAAGATTTTCCATATATAAGACCATGTAAAACCAAAGGGCCCCGGGGCAGGGTCATTTTTGGCCCCAGCACTATAATTGGAACAATCTTGGTAGGGGTCCACTAGATGAAGCTTCATACCAAATATCAAAGACCTTGGCCTTGCGGTTTCAGTGAAGAAGATTTTTAAATGTTTTCCCTATATAAGCCTATGTAAAACCAAAGAGCTCCCGGGGCGGGGGCATTTTGGCCCCAGCACTATAATTTGAACAATCTTGGTAGGGGTCCATAAGATGAAGATTCATACCAAATATCAAAGACCTGGGCCTTGTAGTTTCAGAGAAGAAGATTTTAACAGATTTTCCCGATATAAGCCCATGTAAAACCAAAGGGCCCCGGGGCGGGGGCATTTTTGGCCCCAGCACTATAATTGGAACAATCTTGGTAGGGGTCCACTAGATGAAGCTCTATACCAAATATCAAAGACCTGGGCCTTGCGGTTTCAGAGAAGAAGATTTTTAAAGATTTTGCCTATATAAGCCCATGTAAAACCAAAGGGCCCCGGGGCGGGGGCATCTTTGGCCCCAGCACAATAGTTTGAACAATCTTGGTAGGGGTCCACCAGATGAAGTTTCATACCAAATATCAAAGACCTGGGCCTTGAAGTTTCAGAGAAGAAGATTTTTAAATATTTTCCCTATATAAGCCCATGTAAAACCAAAGGGCCCCAGGGCGGGGGCATTTTTGGCCCCAGCATTATAATTTGAACAATCTTGGTAGGGGTCCACCAGATGAAGCTTCATACCAAATATCAAAGACCTGGGCCTTGCGGTTTCAGAGAAGAAGATTTTGTTTGCCTATATAAGCCCATGTAAAACCAAAGGGCCCCGGGGCGGGGGCATCTTTGGACCCAGCACAATAATTTGAACAATCTTGGTAGGGGTCCACCAGATGAAGTTTCATACCAAATATCAAAGACCTGGGCCTTGCAGTTTCAGAGAAGAAGATTTTAAAAGATTTTCCCTATATAAGCCCATGTAAAACCAAAGGGCCCCGGGGCGGGGGCATTTTTGGCCCCAGCACTATAATTTGAACAATTTTGGTAGGGGTCCACTAGATGAAGCTTCATACCAAATATCAAAGACCTGGGCCTTGCAGTTTCAGAGAAGAAGATTTTTTAAGTTTTCATTGAAAAAAAAATCGATTTTTGGCTAGTGTGACCTATATGTGCAACGGACCGGAACCATTTGAACAACTTTGAAAGGGGACCACCTAAGGATCATTCCTGTGAAGTTTGGTCAAAATCCGATCAGTGGTTTAGGAGGAGATGTTGTTTGAAGAAATTGTTTACCCACGGACGGACGCACGACGGACAAAAAGTGATCCCAAAAGCTCACCTCGTCACTACGTGACGGTGAGCTAAAAAAATATTCCTAGTCAACAAAGGATTTGTGCATGACTGCATGCATGTGTGTGTGGGTTGGGGCAGGGTGTGGTGGGGTGTTGTAGGGTGGGGCATGGTGGGTGGAGGGGTGGGGTGTAGTGTGGTGGGGTGGGTGGGTTTGAGTGGGGAAGCGTGGGGTAAGGTAGGGTAGGGTAGCGATGTATGCATGCATGTATTTATGTATGTACAGGACAAATGGCATATCCCCACCCATATCAACTTTTGTTTAGGGGTATAAACTCTGTTTATATGTGTTTATGTAGAAAAAAAAAACACAAAAAAATTAATAAAAAAAAAATGCCCATCCACCCGCCCAACCACCCACCCGGACATCGCCATTTTAAAGGACGGAATTTTTGAAAAACCCGTCCAACAATACCGAAAATTACCATGATAATGATTACAATAATAATTCAAAGTGTGTGGCATTGGCCCCAAGGTTATGCTAACAAATCAATCAAGGGACAATAACTTGTGAAAGGGGCATAATGCGGATGAGAAAAAAATATGTGTCAGCTAATTTTCCATAGCGAATCCATATATGAATTTTCAAAACCCTAGCTTACACGGTTCTTAAGTTAATCCGGATGAAAAAAAAAACGTGTCCGGTTATTTTCCATCAGGAACGCATATATGAAATTTCAAAACCATAGCATACACGGTTCTAAAGTTATGGAATGCATCACTTTTAGCATACATTACAATAGACACAAATTACCAAAATGACAAAGGGCCATAACTCAAATTTTGTCAAAGTTAATCAGGTCATCTACTCATCATCACCAATCTTTTCATCAACTTTCAAGACTCTAGCTATAATAGTTTTTGAGATAGCTTGCTGACAAGATTTTAGTAAAAAAACTTCAAAGGGCAATAACTCTTGAAAGAGGCATAATCCGGATGAGGAAAAAAATATGTGTAAGCTTATTTTCCATCAGGAATGCATATATGAAATTTCAAAACAATAGCATATACGGTTCTAAAGTTATGCCATGCATCACTTTTAGCATACATTATAATGGGCACAAATTACCAAACTGACAAAGGGCCATAACTCACAAAGTATTTTTCGGAATTTTGTCAATAGTTAAGCAGGTCATCTCTACTCATCAACACCAATCTACGTGTATTTACCAACATTCAAGGTTCTAGCTATAATAGATTTTTAGATATTTTGCTGACAAGATTTTATTCAAAAAAACTTCAAAAGGCAACTAGAATTTGTTTTTCTACAAAAACACAGATGTCTCCCCCGTTTTTGACTGCTAAGTAAAACCTTGACATTGGAGGTATTGAGCTGGGTCTTGTGTGCAACACATCATCTAATGAAAATGAACATTTCTGCATAGTAACTTTAAAAATGTTCATAGAAAAATAAAAAAGATATTGGCTGTAAACAAAAAAAGCACTTTTTTACCTTTGACCTCTAAGTATGGCCTTGACCTTTGCGGTACAACACATCGTCTCATGGTGGTTAACATTTCTGCCAAGTAATTTCATAATGCATCAAAGAATAAGGAAGTTATTGACTGTCCTTTTTTTTACCTTTGACCTCTAGGTATGACCTTGACATTGGAGGTAATGCTAACAAATAAATCAAAGGACAATAACTTTTGAAAGGGGCATAATGCGGATGAGAAAAAAATATGTGTCAGCTAATTTTCCATAGCGAACACATATATGAAATTTCAAAACCCTAGCTTACACGGTTCTTAAGTTAATCCGGATGAAAAAAAAAATACGTGTCAGCTTATTTTCCATCAGGAACGCATATACGAAATTTCAAAACCATAGCATACATGGTTCTAAAGTTATGGAATGCATCACTTTTAGCATACATTACAATAGACACAAATAACCAAAATGACAAAGGGCCATAACTCAAATTTTGTCAAAAGTTAATCAGGTCATCTACTCATCACCACCAATCTTTTCATCAACTTTCAAGACTCTAGCTATAATAGTTTTTGAGATCTCTTGCTGACAAGATTTTATTAAAAAAAAACTTCAAAAGGCAATAACTCTTGAAAGAGGCATAATCCGGATGAGAAAAAATATGCATCAGCTTATTTTCCATCAGGAATGCATATATGAAATTTCAAAACAATAGCATATACAGTTCTAAAGTTATGCTATGCATCACTTTTATCATACATTTGGCACAAATTACAAAAATGACAAAGAGCCATAACTCACAAAGTATTTTTCGGAATTTTGTCAAAAGTTAAGCAGGTCATCTACTCATCACCACCAATCTACCTGTATTCACCAACATTCAAGGCTGTAGCTATAATAGTTTTTGAGATATTTTGCTGACAAGATTTTATTCAAAAAACTTCAAAGGGCAATAACTCTTGAAAGGGGCATAATCCGGATGAGAAAAAAATGCTTGTCAGCTAATTTTCCATCAGAAATGCATATATGAAATTTCAAAACTATAGCATACACGGTTCTAAAGTTATGCTATGCATCACTTTTAGCATATATTACAATGGGCACAAATTACCAAAATGACAAAGGGCCATAACTCACAAAGTGTTTTTCGGAATTTTGTCAAAAGTTAATCAGTCTCTCCACTCATCACTACCAATATGTTCACGTACTTTCAAGGCTCTAGCTCCAATAATTTTTTAGAAATCTTGCTGACAAGATTTTATTAAAAAAATTCAAAGGGAAATAACTCTTAAAAGGGGCATAATCCGGATGAGAAAAAAAAATATGCGTCAGCTTATTTTCCATTAGGAATACATATATGAAATTTCAAAACCATAGCATACACAGTTCTAAAGTTATGCTAAGCATCACTTTTAGCATTCATTACAATGGGCACAAATTACCAAAATGACAAAGGGCCATAACTCGCAAAGTATTTTTCGGAATTTTGTAAAAAGTTAATCAGTACATATACTCATCACCACCAATATACTCAACAACTTTCAAGGCTCTAGATCCAATAGTGTTTGAGATATTTTGCTGACAAGATTTTATTAAAAAAAATTCAAAGGGCAATAACTCTTGATAGGGGCATAACCCGGACAAGAAAAAAAATACGCGTCAGCTAATTTTCCACGAGGAATCCATAAATGAAATTTCAAAACCCTAGCATACACGGTTCTAAAGTTATGCTATGCATCACTTTTAGCATACATTACAATGGGCACAAATTACCAAAATGACAAAGGGCCATAACTCACAAAGTATTTTTTGGAATTTTGTCAAAAGTTAAAGAGACATTTTTCGATTACATAACATCTTAATGATTGTTTATTAAAAAATCCAGCTTTGAGATAAAATACACTTGGGGTATTCAGACTGTCTTACAGGTAGGGGACCAAGAGAGGGTAATAAATTACCTAGGGATATGACATCTGTTCATTTAGACCTAAGTTCTTATTTTGATTTGCATGGAAGAAACAACAGCACTTTTTCCGATTTTATATTTAGTAGCCATTATCTATAATCATTACAGAAAATGCCAATTCAAATATATTGGTAATTTTTTTCCACCAAAAATGATTTTTTTTTTCAGATAAAATCCTGATAACTTTATTATTTCTGCTCTAAACATATATTGTGGGTACTCATTAGAACCACCTCGGCGAAGCGGTTCTGACGAGTACCCAAAAATTGTTTTAACAGTGTGACTGCTCGTAAGAACTGCTTCCATGAGGTGGTTCTAACGAGGACACACAATATATGTTTTTGAAGAAAAAGGAACATCCCCTAAGCCCAAATTTCTATAGAGAAAATGGGGTTTTAAGGGGGTACGCATAATTTTCCTTATTTCTGCTCCAAGTCATAGGTTGTGGGTGCTCGCTAGAATCATCCCATTGAGTCATAGGTTGTGGGTACTCGTCTGAACCGCCGAGCTCCCACAACCTATGTTTGCATTGTAAATAAGAAAAATAAATTTAATTGTGTTTGTTATTTTAGTTTTGAACTTGAAAAGGTGAAAAAAAAATTTAAAAAAAAAAAATCATTTTTTTCTCACTTTTCTGATATGATTGTGTCTAAAACAAAGAACATTTTATAGTTCCATCTAGACTGAAACTATAAAATGCGAATGTTTTAGACATATGATTTTTGTGTCACATACTTTCAACCAAAATAAATAAATAAATAAATAAATAAAGGTCAATTGATTGATTAAATTTTGAGGTTAATCAATTCATTTACCTTGTTTGTTTACTTCTTTGCACTTTTGAGTAAAGGAAACAATGGTTATCAGTCTTTTTCTTTAATTTATTTTTGAATAAAAAAAGAAGTGATTTAAAACAATATTTTGTTGGAAACAATCTCAGTAAATTATACTATCACTCAAGTACCCTTATTGAGCCCCCTATTAAACAAATCTGCTCATAATCACCTCATAATCACTTAGATAAGATAAGCCTTTGATGTGTACTATGGTCCGAAGGAAACGTTTATTGGTGATCATTAGGCAGGCCACCCCTTTTATATAAGGAAAACAATGTGTCTTTAATGAGTTCATCTACTCATCACCACCAATATATTCACCAACTTTCAAGGCTCTAGCTCCAATAGTTTTTGAGATATCTTGCTGACAAGATTTTATTTAAAAAATTTCAAAGGGGAATAACTCTTGAAAGGGGCATAATCCTGACGAGAAAAAAAATACGCATCAGCTTATTTTCCATCAGAAATGCATATATGAAATTTCAAAACTATAGCATACACAGTTCTAAAGTTATGCTATGCATCACTTTTACCATACATTACAATGGGCACAAATTACCAATATGACAAAGGGCCATAACTCACAAAGTATTTTTCGGAAATTTGTCATAAGTTAATCAGTTCATCTACTCATCTTCAACAATCAATTCACCAACTTTCAAGGCTCTAGCTCCAATAATTTTTGAGATATCTTGCTACAAGATTTATTAAAAAAAATTTCAAAGGGCAATAACTCCTGAAAGGGGCATAATCTGGACGAGAAAAAAAATACGCGTCTGCTAATTTTCCATGAGGAATCCATATATGAAATTTCAAAACCCTAGCATACACGGTTCTAAAGTTATGCTATGCATCACTTTTAGCATACATTACAATGGGCACAAATTACCAATATGACAAAGGGCCATAACTCACAAAGTGTTTTTCGGAATTTTGTCATAAGTTAATCAGTTCATCTACTCATCTCCAACAATCTATTCACCAACTTTCAAGGCTCTAGCTCCAATAGTTTTTTGAGATATCTTGCTGACAAGATTTGATTAAAAAAATTTCAAAGGGCAATAACTCTTGAAAGGGGCATAATCCGGACGAGAAAAAAAAATACGCGTCAGCTAATTTTCCATGAGGAATTAATATATGAAATTTCAAAACCCTAGCATACACGGTTCTAAAGTTATGCTATGCATCACTTTTAGCATACATAACAATGGGCACAAATTACCAATATGACAAAGGGCCATAACTCACAAAGTATTTTTTCGATATTTTGTCATAGGTTAATCAGTTCATCTACTCATCACCACCAATATATTCACCAACTTTCAAGGCTCTAGCTCCAATAGATTTTGAGATATCTTGCTGACAAGATTTTATTAAAAAAAATTTCAAAGGGCAATAACTCTTGAAGGGGACATAATCCGGACGAGAAAAAAAAATGTGTCAATTTTCCATGAGGAATCCATATATGAAATTTCAAAACCCTAGCATACACGGTTCTTTAGTTATGCTATGCATCAAAAGTGTAACGGACGGACGAACGGATGTTCTCACGAATGGATACTTAAGTGGCTAGGCGTCGGCATATTGACTACTTAAGCGGCAAATTCTCTTAAGCAGCAAGCCACCTTAGAGACAATTTTTGCCACTTATTGCACTTAAGTACCAAAATAACGGAATAAAGTCCATTTGGACTCACAAATATATACTTAAGTGTCAAACTGTCAAACTTTTTGCCCCCTAAATGTTGTTTCGTTGGTGCAGACGAACGAACCAGAACCAATATGCCCCTCCAACTTTTTCAAAGTTGGGGGCATAATAAGAAAGTTATTGACAGAACACATAAAAGGCCCTTTTTTTACCTTTAACCTCTATGAATGACCTTGACCTTTCAGGTACCAAACTGGGTCTTGCGTGCAACACATCATCTCATGGTGGTTAACATTTCTGCCTAGCAATTTCAAAATCCATCTAAAAAATAAGAAAGTTATTGACCAAACACGAAAAAAGGCCCCTTTTTTACCTTTGACCTCCAAGTATGACCTTGACCTTTGAGGTACCAACCTGGGTCATGCGCGCAACACATCGCCTTATATTGGTTAACATTTCTGCCAAGTGATTTCAAAATCCATCTCAAAATAAGAAATTGACATTTGACCTCTAAGTATGACCTTGACCTTTGAGGTACCGACCTGCCTCATGTGCATCACACATTGTCTCATGGTTGTTAATAATTATGCCAAGTAATTTTAAAATCCAGCTCAAAATTAGAAAGTTATTGACCAAACATGAAAAAAGGCCCCTTTTTTACCTTTGACCTCTAAGTATGACCTTGACCTTTGAGGTACCGACCTGCCTCATGCGCACCACACATCGTCTTATGGTTGTTAATATTTCTGCCAAGTAATTTTAAAATCCATCCAAAAATAAGAAAGTTATTGACCGGACACGATTTGCCCATACATATATACATAGCAACAAACTTCCAAGGGAGATAATTCAAAAAGTATAAATGGGAGGGTTATGGCACTGCACGTCGTCTAATGCTGATTAATATTTATACGAAGTTTCGTGACGATAGCTCGAACGGTTTTCAAGTTACAGAGCGGACACGAAAGTGTGACAGACGGACAGACAGACACCCGGGGGAAAAACAATATGTCTCTCCGAAAAATTTTTTTTCGGGGGAGACATAATAACTCTTAAAAGGGGCATAATTCGGATGAGAAAAAAAAATGGTGTCAGCTAATTTTCCATCAGGAATGCATATATGATATTTCAAAACCCTAGCATACACGGTTCTAAAGTTCTGCTATGCATCACTTTTAGCATATATTACAATGGGCACAAATTACCAAAATGACGAAGGGCCATAACTAACAAAGTGTTTTTCGGAATTTTGTCAAAAGTTAATCAGTCCATCTACTCATCACCACCAATATGTTCATCAAGGTTCTAGCTCCAATAGTTTTTTAGTTATCTTGCTGACAAGATTTTATTAAAAAAATTTCAAACGGCAATAACTCTTGAAAGGGGCAAAATCCGGATGAGAAAAAAAAATACGCGTCAGCTTATTTTCCATTAGGAATGCATATATTAAATTACAAAACCATAGCATACACAGTTCTTAAGTTATGCTATGCATCACTTTTAGCATTCATTACAATGGGCACAAATTACCAAAATGACAAAGGGCCATAACTCACAAAGTATTTTTCGGAATTTTGTCAAAAGTTAATCAGTTCATCTACTTATGACCACCAATATATTCACCAACTTTCAAGGCTCTAGCTCGAATAGTTTGAGATATCTTGCTGACATGATTTTATTAAAAAAATTTCAAAGGGCAATAACTCTTGAAAGGGGCATAATCTTGGCGAGAAAAAAAATTGTGCGTCAGCTTATTTTCCATCAGGAATGCATATATGAAATTTCAAAACTATAGCATACACGGTTCTAAAGTTATGCTATGCATCACTTTTAGCATAAATTACAATGGGCACAAATTACCAAAATGACAAAGGGCCATAACTCACAAAGTATTTTTCGGAATTTTGTCATAAGTTAATCAGTTCATCTACTCATCACCACCAATCTATTCACCAACTTTCAAGGCTCTAGCTCCAATACACTTTGAGATATCTTGCTGACAAGATTTTATTAAAAAAATTTCAAAGGGCAATAACTCTTGAAAGGGGCACGATCCAGACGAGAAAAAAAAAATACGCGTCAGCTAATTTTCCATGAGGAATCCATATATGGAATTTCAAAACCCTAGCATACAAGGTTCTAAAGTTATGCTATGCATCACTTTTAGCATACATTAGAATGAGCACAAATTACCAAAATGACAAAGGGCCATAACTCACAAAGTATTTTTCGGAATTTTGTCAAAAGTTAATCAGTTCATCTACCCATCACCACCAATATATTCACCAACTTTCAAGGCTCTATCTCCAATACTTTTTGAGATATCTTGCTGACAAGATTTTATTAAAAAAAAATTCAAAGGGCAATAACTCTTGAAGGGGGCATAATCCAGAAGAGAAAAAAAAATACGCGTCAGCTAATTTTCCATGAGGAATCCATATATGAAATTCCAAAACCCTAGCATACACAGTTCTTTAGTTATGCTATGCATCAAAAGCGTAACGGACGGACGAACGAACCAGAACCAATATGCCCCTCCAACTTTTTCAAAGTTGGGGGCATAATAAACAGTATTATATTTTTTTTTTTTACTTATTATTATTTTGGATTATGGAGAAATAATTCACACATGTTCTGAGGCTTTACTTGTTCGCAATTGCTCACTCGTTTTACTTGGAAGCCTAAGAACACTTGTGAACTATTTCTCAAAAATTGAAAAAAAAAATACTCTATATAATTTAATGAGTAAAGCAGAAATATTTTACGAGGAGCCTGCAAAATGATGTTATCGTAATATTTGATACTTTCTTTCTATTTCCTTTCTACTGATACTGCGATAGGTCACATCTAACCATTACTCGCAGGTGTACATTACATACACACAAGGTTTGCAGGATGAACATGAACGCCTACACAGTAATCATGTAATTAAGGTAGGGGTCTTTAACACCTGCACAGGGGATGACTCTCCCTGCACAGGGTGGGGGTGGGGGCTCCAGTTAAAGTCCTGATTAGAAGGATGGTGAGTTTTTTTTTTGACATTTATCCTTGCAAATGATGTCAAAGGAGCGTGTTCGGACACCAAAATAATCACCGCAGCCGGGGATCGAACCGGGGGCCTCTAGCATCAGAGGCAATCGTTTTTCCATTGTAAGGCTATGGTAAAATTTTCACGCTCAAGGGAACGTAGCTGCAAAACCAGTTGTCAGATTCAAGCAGAATTCTATCTCATCTGCGATGTTATGCTTGTCCTTGTTTACTAAAAGTTTCAAAAAGGTACAATCGAAAGCAGAGAAAATGTGGACGCAACATTTTTTGCATATATATTACGGGAATGTAACTGCGAAACCAGTTGTCAGATTCAAGCCAAATTAGACCTCATCGAGATATACTTGTCCTTGTTTATTGAAAGAATAAAAAGATCAGATCGAAAACAGGTGAGAACAAGAGGGCCATGATGGCCCTGGATCGCTCACCTGATCCATAGAGTAACAAGTGGGCCCTGGGGAGGGCCATTATTGACCCGAGGGTTATAATGTGTATAATGTTGAGGGATGTCTAAAAAGGTGAAGCTTCATACCAAATATCAATAAAGGCTTGATTGTCCACTAGATGAAGCTCCATACCAAATATCAAAGACATGGGTCTTGCAGTTTCAGAGAAGAAGATTTTTAAAGATTTTCCTATATAAGTCTATGTAAAACCAAAGGGTCTTTGGGCGGGGGCATTTTGGGCCCAAGGGCTATAATTTGAATAATCTTGATAGAGGTCCACTAGATGAAATTTCACACCAAATATCGAAGACCTAGGCCTTGTGGTTTCACAGAAGAAAATTTTTAAAGATTTTCCCAATATAAGTCTATGTTAAACCAAAGGGCCCCGAGGCGGGGGCATTTTTGGCCTCAGGGTTATAATTTGAACAATCTTGGTAAAGGTCCACTAGCTGAAGCTCCATACCAAATATCAAAGACCTAGGCCTTGTGGTTTCAGAGAAGAAGATTTTTCAAGATTTTCCCTTTATAAGTCTATGTAAAACCAAAGGGCCCCGGAGGGGGGTGGGGGGTGGGGGGGCGGCATTTTGGTCCCAGGGCTATAATTTGAACAATCTTGGTAGAGGTCCACTAGATGAAGCTTCATACCAAATATTAAAGACCTTGGCCTTGCAGTTTCAGAGAAAAAGATGTTTAAAGATTTTCCCTACATAAGCCTATGTAAAACCAAAGGGCACCGGGGCGGGGGCATTTTTGGCCCCAGCACTATAATTTGAACAATCTTGGTAGGGGTCCACAAGATGAAGCTTCATACCAAATAGCAAAGACCTGGGCCTTGCAGTTTCAGATCAGAAGATTTTTAAAAATTTTCCCTATATAAGCCCATGTAAAACCAAAGGGCCCCGGGGCGGGGGCATTTTTGGCCAAAGCAAAATAATTTGAACAATCTTGGTAGGGGTCCACTAGATGAAGCTTCATATCAAATATCAAAGACCTGGGCCTTACAGATTTTCCCTATATAAGCCCAAGTAAAACCAAAGGGCCCCGGGGCGGTGGCATTTTTGGCCCCAGGGCTATAATTTGAACAATCTTGGTAAAGATCCACTAGGTGAAGCTTCACACAAAATATCAAAGACCTGGGCCTTGCGGTTTCAGAGAAGAAGATTTTTAAAGATTTTCCCTATATAAGCCTATGTAAAACCATAGGCCCCGGGGCGGGGGCGTTTTTGGCCCC
The DNA here is from genome assembly GCA_963580285.1 of Lucinisca nassula. Taxonomy (NCBI): domain Eukaryota; kingdom Metazoa; phylum Mollusca; class Bivalvia; order Lucinida; family Lucinidae; genus Lucinisca; species Lucinisca nassula. The sequence continues at coordinate 41,169,258 of OY757020.1, forward strand.
AGGGCTATAATTTGAACAATCTTGAAAGAAGTCCATTAGATGAAGCTTCATACCAAATATCCAAGATCTGGGCCTTGCAGTTCCAGAGAAGAAGATTTTTAAAGATTTTCCCTATATAAGCCTATGTAAAACCAAAGGCCCCCGGGGCGGAGGCGTTTTTGGCCCCAGGGCTATAATTTGAACAATCTTGAAAGGGGTCCACTAGATGAAGCTTCACACCAAATATTCAAGATCTGGGTCTTGCGGTTCCAGAGAAGAAGATTTTTAAAGATTTTCCCTATATAAGCATATGTAAAACCAAAGGCCCCCGGGGCGGGGGCATTTCTGGCCCCAGGGCTATAATTTGAACAATCTTGGTAGAGGTCCACTAGGTGAAGCTTCACACCAAATATCATAGATCTGGGCCTTGCGGTTTCAGAGAAGAAGATTTTTAAAGATTTTCCCTATATAAGCCTATGTAAAACCAAAGGACCCCGGGGCGGGGACGATTTTCGACCCAGGACTATAATTTGAACAATCTTGGTAGAGGACCACTAGATGAAGCTTCATACCAAATATCGAAGACCTGGGCCTTGCGGTTTCAGAGAAGAAGATTTTTAAAGTTTTCATTTAAAAAATCTATTTTTAGCTCCTGTGACCTAGATGTGCAACAGACCGGAACCATTTGAACAACTTTGAAAGGGGACCACCTATGGATCATTCCTGTGAAGTTTGGTCAAAATCCGATCAGTGGTTTAGGAGGAGATGTTGTTTGAAGAAAAAGTTTACGCACACATGCACGCACGACGGACAAAAAGTGATCACAAAAGCTCACCTCGTCACTACGTGACAGGTGAGCTAAAAAGTGAAGACACCATTTTTTGCAAATTTTTATGCTCAAGGGAAGCCGTTGTACTGTGAGGCCCAAATTAGAACTTGTCTAGACTGGATGCCTATCCTGGTTATCTGCAAGTTTGATAAAGATCGGATCAGAGATGGCTGAGAGAAGTTGGGAGACGCTTTCCCCATTTTAAGTCTATGGCAAGTTTTGTTTCCATGGTAACCACAATTCTGATCAAAACTTGTTCAAAACAAAACCCAATGCAGTCGATCCCCAACCCAGTGATGATGCACATAAATTTTGATCAAGATTGGTCAGCTAGTAACTGAGATATTGCAGTTCAAAATGACAATGGATGCCTGCCTATCCTTTAAGCTCACCTTGTGAGCCGTAGCTATGGGTGAGCTAAATATACAGTGTGCGATTATTACCCCATTTTGTACCAGAAACCCCAAACGGGTATTGTGGCAAACAGTGTAGGCCCAGGGATCAAGGACTCCAGTTTGCTACAAGTTCAGTCATTTTACAAATGAATTTTGATGAAAACACAACCTGGAATGGACTCGTGCTATATATAAGGAGGAAGATACCATTTGGTTGAAAAGGGTTAAATTTTTATGGAAATGTCCCTTTGTGCCTGCTCATAGTAGCATAGGTGGTTAAGAGGTCGAATATGGTAACAGCTTCAGTAAAGTTCCACTGTTCAGACATTCTAAAATTAAGACAAAATATGCTTTTAAGGGGAAGGCATCTTCAGGGGAGGCAACTACTGCAAACGTATTTTGGTCTCCCATGTCAATAGCGGTCAACTCTTAAAGGAAAGAAAAAGAATTTGCTCCTGTGGAGCAAATTCTTTTCTTTAAAAGTAGAGCCCTTTTTCAGTGGGACAGGGCTTGTAGAAAAGCGAAACAGGCAGTCCTGAAAGTTATCTCCCTTTGAAAAATGGCGGAAAATCTGCCAGGTAATCCAATTCCTTTTAAAAAGCATATTTAGCTTTCAGCTACATTTTCTTTGTGTTTTCCACAACTAGTGTGCTCTTGTCAGAGACCACCTTTGGGAGTGTTCAACAGTGGTCTATAAGACCACTTTGAAACAGTCCAAAAGGTGGTCTTAATATGAGAATTTTACTGTAGTTTTTTCTGCATGTTTGAAATTGGACCTTTTATGCGAATTTGTTAAATGCAGAGAAATTCTGTACTCGTACTCCTCTTACATGGAACTCCTCGCATGCTATAATCTTGTGAGTTTGGGTTTTTATGTCCCACCGACAGCTAAGGTCATACAGAGACAGAACCTCATTTTAAAGTATTGTCCAAGTCTGTAGAAGCCAGGGATCCAATCCCAGCCCTGGTTTCTGATGCGAGTAGCATAACCACTACACCACGGAGGCTACTTATGCTTTAATCTTATTGTTTGTCAAGTTTAACAGCCCCGTCAACACTATGTTATATCGAGCCACCTAGTTTACCAAACAACACTTCCCTGGGCAGGCTAACACAGCTGTTATTCAGTAATGTTACTTACATCTGCCCTTCTCTAATCAGCAAGAAAGAATGACCCTAGAGAAGACTTCACGATCAATCTTCACGAAAGAATGTTGAGGTCACTGCTGTGCCGTCGCTGCTTTACAAGAGAATGTTGCCGACCCAGCAGGTATTGAACCTGCAACCTCCTGAGAATAATTAACCCATTGTATGCTGGTGGACTCTCCCATTGCTATATGTTGGTCAAGTCCTTTTGTCATATAAGGAGTGTCAGACCTATTCTTTTGTTTTTATTCTAATTTTGACGGTAAATTCTGTTAGCAAATAGTGCAGGCCCTGATCAGACGCCGCATTCTGCCGCGTCTGATCTGGGCCTGCACTGTTAGCCTAGGTACTCTTTTGGGGGTTTCCCGCATGCAATGGGTTAATCTGAAGCTATGACGTACCGATTAGAAAGGGTTAACAAGAAAGTTGGACACAAGCAAAGTTTTTTTCTTTATTTCTTTGTGAATGCACTGACTGATGGTACAGAATGTCCAGTGGCTAATGGAGATTTACACCATTTTTCTCAATAATGGGTTGATCTGTGTGTCTCTCAAACCACAATCACCACCGTCATTGTAGTGGTTGTATTTCCGTCGCCAGCCTCCGTTTGGTGTGTTCAGTTTAAATGGCCAGAGGAAGTTGGCGGCGTGTTTGAAGTTAGGTCCAACAGTGTAGATTTCATGTATCAGGTCTTCCATACAGATGATTCCATATTTACCTATAAATAAACAGGCAGGAACATGAGAACAACATACACCACAACCTCAATATAAAACTGTTATCAAGTCCATGTAATGAATACCCCTCTAAACCCCACTTTATATAAAGACAGAAAACAGTAGGGGTACACATCATTTTTCTTAAATCTGCTCCAAGACATAGATCCTCGGTCTGTGTTGTTACCACCTTATCAAGGTAGTTTTAACAACCACCCACAACCAATGTTTGAAGTATAAATAAGGAAAATATCACAATTTTTCATATTAAAGAAAACTAACCATTTTGGAGACGGGAAATAATGGAATTTGTCACATGGGTGTGTTATCATAATGAGTAGTTGAACAAAGGTGTCATGTCCAAACAACAAGAGGGCCATAATGGCCCTTGATTGTTCACCTGATCCCTACTGTAGAGATAAAATGGTAGGCAATATAAGGTAGACTGGATGGTTTGAGCCCCCCATATAAAGCTTCTTGCAAACTATCAAAGACCTGGGCTTTGTGGTTTCAGAGAAGAAGATTCTTAAAGGTGTTCCATATTAAGTCTGTGTAAGGCTGACACGATTAATTGTATAATCGACTAATCGATCGATTAATTGAACAAAAATGAATATCATTTCTGATTTGCTTTTAATCGATTACTTGATAGGTACAATTTACTATCCCAAGTTATGCCTAAAATAGCTGGATGAGTGGCAAACAGTGCAGACCCAGATGAGACGCCGCATTCTGCAGGGTCTCATCTGGGTCTACACTGTTTGCTCAGGCTTGTCTGTTCAAATATACATATGGTAAAGTGCAAAATATAGTAAGAGTCATGCAGGTAAAACTATGATAAAAACCTTAGCGATTAGTAATCGATTATCGATCGTAATGACAGGACTGATAATCATTATCTTTTCAGCTCCGATTAGCCAGCCCTAAGTCTATGTAAAATCTGTTGGCCTTGGGGCGGGGCCACCTCTTCCCCCAGTGCTTTAACTTGAACAATCACAGAAGAGGTCCACCAGATGAAGCTTCATACCAAATATTAAAGACCTGGGCCTTCTGGTTTCAGACAAGATGATTTTTAAAGGTTTTATTCCCTATAAAAGTCTGTAAAACCATTGAGCCCTGGGGCTGGGCCATTTTTGACCCCAGGGCTATAATTCAAACAATTAAGCAGAGGTCAGCTGGACAAAGCTTCATACCAAACAAAGACCATGGCCTTCTGGTTTCAGACGAGAAGATTTTTAAAGGATTTCCCTATTTAAGTCCGTGTAAAACCAGTGGACCCCGGGGCAGGGGCATTTTTGGCCCCAGGGCTATAATATGAAAAATCATAGTCGAGGTCCACCAGATGAAGCTTCATACCAAATAACAAAGACCTGGGCCTTCTGCTTTCAGACAAGAAGGTTTTCCATACAGAAGTATATGTAAAACCGGTGGACCCTGGGGCGGGGCCAATTTTGGCCCCAGGGCTATAATTTGAAGATTCTTGGTAGAGGTCCACTAGATGAAGCTTCATACCAAATTTCAAAGGGTTCAGACAGAATATTTTAAATGGTTTTCCCTATATAAGTCCATGTTAAACCTGTGGGCCCCGGCACGGGGACAGTTTGGCCCCAGGGGTATAATTTGAACAATCTTGGCAGAGGTCCTCTAGATGAAGCTTCATATCAAACACCAAAGACCTGGGCCTTCTGGTTTCAAACTTGAAGATTTATAAAGGGTGTCCCTAGTCCATGCTGCTTAAACCTTACACCCTGTTTCTGTGCAGGACTCTGACTAAAAACTCTCAGTATTCAATTTTCAAAATCATTTAAAGAACGGTAAATAGTGTAGATCCTGATTAGATTGATCATCCTGAGCCAGCTTATTTGAATCTGCATGGTTTGCAAAGATACGATATCTGTTAATTCTAAAAGGCTAAAAGGGAAAAGCTATCTTCTGCATAGCCCCAGATACGAGGGGATATCCACACGTTATTTTTATTACTTCTGCAAGAAAACATTTTTTGTGGATACTCATTAGAGACACTTCTACATGGTTCAACATTAAGTTTATAAATAACTGGACAAGATAGTCCTGGACTGAAGAAAGACTAAAGTGATACACTGATATTATGTTTTTCTTGCTGTAGATTTACTATGTAAATGAATAATAAAAGTCTATTACTATTCATTTACAAAGTAAATCTACAGCAACAAACTGACAAGAGGGCAAAGTTGGTTGGTTGGTTGATTTGAGGTTTAACGTCCCCGTCAACAATGTAAATGTCATTTTGGTGACATTGCTTCCAATTTTGTGGGACTTTTACCCGACACTGAGATGAAATGACATCTCAAGCCCTGTCGCCCAATGAAACCAATATGGTTTATTAGCAAGGACGGTCTGCCTTGCACCCCGTTTATTAGCAAGGACGGTCTGCCTTGCACCCCGTTTATTAGCAAGGACGGTCTGCCTTGCACCCCGTTGCCTGGACAGGCTTAGATCCTCTAAGCGGTTTACCAATACTAGTGTGCGGGCCGGATTCAGCTCTGCGTGGAAGCATCATGCAGCCCATATATTTCTTCAAGCCCCTATGGGCGGGGGCGTACAAGAGGGCTAAGATGGCCCTGACTCGCTAACTTGATTTCAAGATGGCATACAGCTTCTGAAAGTCATGTGGGTGACACACATTTCATGAAGCATAACTGTTGCACTTACAGAGATGATCAACTTTTTAGCTCTGGTGGCTATCTTGTTCATCGGAGCTGAACGATTATAGCTATTTTGTTAGGAAGCCACCACAGCAACATTCCATGGAAGTTTGAGTCATTTAGGAGAGTTCACCTTTGAAGCAAAATTATGTTTTTCTATTTAAACTCTGGTGTCCATTTTTGCAGAACCTATTAGCTATTTTGGTAGGCAGTCACCTATGCATCATTCCTGTGAAGTCTGAATACAAATTGGCTCAGGAGTTTAGGAGGAGTTGGCATTTAAAGCAAATTGTTTGTGTTTTCCTATTTTTAGCTCTGGTGGCCATTTTGCTCAAGGGAACAGAACCATTTTAGCAAATTTTCTATAGGGTCACCTATGCAACATTCCTATGAAGTTTGAATGAAACTGGCCCCAGGATATAGGAGTTGACCTTTGTCTTCTATTTTTAGCTCTGGTGGCCATCTTGTTGATAAGAGTGGATCTGTTTTAGCTATTTTGGCAGGGGCCACATAGGCAACATTCCTGTGAAGTTTGAAACAAATTTGCCCAAGGGTTAAGGAAGAATACAAATTTACGTTTTTCTACTTTTAGCTCTGGTGGCCAATTTGCTCATTAGAGGGTAACTGTTTTAGCTATTCAGGTAGAGGGTCACCTAAGCAACATTCCTGTGAATTTCCATGAAAATGGCCCAAGGGAACAGCTGTTGTTATCATTTAAGGATTTTTCTATTTTTAGCTCTGGTGCCACCTTGACTTGTTCATTGAAGTGGAACTATTTTATCTATTTTGGTGGGGGGTCACCTAGGTAACATTCTTGAGAAGCTTGAATCAAACTTGCCCAAGGGTTTAGGAGTAGTTGACATTTGAAGATTTTTCTCTTTTTAAGCTCTGGCGGACATCTTCTTCATCAGAGCTGAACTGTTTTAGCTATTTTGGTAGGGAGCCACATAGGCAATATTCCTGTTAAGTTTGAATCGAATTGGCCCAAGGGTTTACGAGGAGCTCACATTTGAAGCAAATTTAATAATGTTTTTCTATTTTTAGCTAAGGCGACCATTTTGCCCATCAGAGCAGAACCGCTTTAGCCATTTCGGCTGAGGGTAACCTAAGCAACATTCCCATGAAGTTTGCCAGAGGGTACAGGAGGAGCTGTTGTTAAAGATTTTTCTATTTTAGCGCTGGTGGCAATCTTGTTCATCAGAGCAGAACAATTTTAGCTTTTTTGACATTCTTGAGAAGTTTGAATCAAACTGGCCCAAGGGTACAGGAGTTGTTGTTGTTTAAAGATTTGTTCTATTTTTAGCTCTGGCGGCCAGCCATCTTGTTTATCAGAGCCCGGAATGATTACGGCTATTTCCGTACAGTGTCACCAAGGCAACATTCCTGTAAAGTTTCAATCAAATTGGTTATAGAATGAGTTTGCGTTTTATTAAAGCAAATTTAAGTATTTCTATTTTTTATCTTTGGTGGCCAGTTTGATCATCACAGCAGAACAGTTATAGCTGTTTTGGTAGAGGGTCATCTAAGCAGCATTCTTAAGAAGTTTGAATAAAATAAGCCAAAGGGCACAGGAGTGGGGGTTAATATTTTTTTCTATTTTTAGCGCTGGCAGCCATCTTGTTAATCAAAGCCGAATGATTTTGGTTTAGAGTCACCAAGGCAACATTCCTGTAAAGTTTGAATCTTATTGGTCGAGGGTTTAGGAGTTCGCTTTGAAGCAAATTTACATTTTTCTATTTTTAGCTCTTGCAACAATTTTCCTCATCAGAGCGGAACGATTTTAGTTACTTTGGTCACCTAAGCACCATTCCTCCGAAGTTTGAATGAAATTGGCCCAAATGTACAGGAGGAGTTGTTGTTTTAAAGATTTTTCTATTTTTAGCTCAGGGAGCCACCTTGTTCATCTGAGCGGAACAATTTTAATTTTTCTGGTAGGGAGCCATCCAGGCAACATTCCTGCGAACTTTGAATCAAATTAGCCCAGAGGGTTTAGGAGAAGTTCGCATTTAAAGCAAATTGTTGATGACGGATGAAGCACGCAGCACATTCACTGTCAGATCACAATAGCTCACCATGAGCACCTATTGCTCAGGTGAGCTAAAAACAGAAACATTTAAAAAACTGGATTTTTATAAATGTGGTGGCAGATATTCAACTGGACCATTCGGACAAGCCAGCCACTGACCTTACTAGACCTGACCAAGTTTTCATTGGACAATGTCCATTGGTCTTGGGTTAATGTCGAACCCTGTTCTAATGAGTACCCACAACATATGTTTTCACTAGAGAATTCCGAAATCAAACCAAAAACCCTTGATAAATTGTTCTGAAGGCAACTATCTTGACCACTTTACCATGGAGGCATATCAGCAATGGAATGCTATTAGTCTAACTTACCTAATGCTTGTTCAATGATAGCATTGTCTGTCAGTGGCACTCGTCTACCTTCAACTTTACCATAGCCACGCTTGTAAATCAACTCACGAACACTCTTCAAGTTAGGGTACCTAAGGGCAAAATAGAAATATTTTGTTTGTTTGATTTGAGGTTTAATTTCCCCGTCAACACTGTAATGGTCATTTTGGAGATGTTGCTTCCAATTTTGTGGGACTTTTAAGCTCTGTCATCCAATGAAACGAATAGTTTATAAGCATGGACGGTCTGACTCATGCGCATCGCTTTACCTGGACAGGCTTAGATCCTCTAAGCGGTTTACCAGTACTCGTGTGCGGATCGGATTCAGCTCTGCATGGAAGCATCATGCAGCCCATATATTTCTTCAAGCCCCGATGGGCGAGGTCTCAAAATAGAAATATAAGCTGATATATAGGAAAACTTAAGCCACATTCAGGAATAGTGCCAATAAAGGTGGCTGCCAAGCATATCAAGAAAGTCTAAACCAGATATGTTTTCAGAAGAAAAGTAAATATGACCCAAAAATCTGTAACTGCAAACGAGGTCCAAACTTACCAGTCAAATCACTTTCTATTTGTTATGCTGCCATGATGTACCCATTTAGGCCAGATCTTTTGGATCTGTTCATGAGATTACATAAAGAAAAGCATTGCAAAAAATACCTGGCAGATCAAGGTTAACATAACCAATTCATGTATGTCGAACTGATATATTACACCAATGATTGATTGTTTTGGGGTCATGATTAATTGTATTGGGGTCTAAGACCCCCAACACAATTTTTGGCCAGGCCCTGTCTAACAACATGTCAAACCTTGTGGGTCTTTTGTGTCACTGGTTTAACTGTGTATCCCAAGTACATTTTTTTCTAACTGGGCTAGCCATTTAAGTGTGTCCAGCCAGTCATTGTTTGTTTGATTTGAAGTTTAACATCCCCGTCAACACCGTAAAGGTCATTTTGGAGATGTTGCTTCCAATTTTGTGGGACTTTTACCAAACATGGAGATGAAATGACATCTCAAGCCCTGCCGCCCAATGAAACCAATAGCAGGGGTGTGGAAATCCTACGTCCGACTCGGGACTTTTTGCCGGCGGACAAGCACGTTTTTTTCAGTTCGCTCGTCCGCGGTCAAGTAGAAATTTCAGCCGAAATTTTCAGTAACGCTGAGGTTTCAATATCATGGAGAGAAATTCGCCGATAAATTCCGTTTTAATTGATAAATGGTAGCTCGCAAATGTTTTGTTGCACAAATATCTTTCGGAAAAACCATCGAACTTTCGCGTCTAAATTTAGCATTGTTATATGTCTTCTGATTGGTCAACACTTTTGAGGTCAAACTCGCGTGATTTTGCGGTCGGCTGAAACAGCGCTACCACCCCAAAACACCCCCAACACCAAAAACTTTCCAGAACAATATTTTTTTAGTTTATGTGCTTCCGTGAGCGTTACTGACATGAAATTGTTAATTACAATTAATTTCTTTTTTATATCTAATTTTTGTAACCGTTGGCATTCATAAACGTAAAAACTACGTTTTATTGAGGCTAGGTAGTTTGGGGTATTTCGCTGTTTCAACCAACCGCGAAATTACACACGGTAACTAGGCAAATAGGAACCGGAAACAAACAATTTTGACACTTTGCGGGAAACATGGATATTGCTATAAGAGAGACATGGTCAAGATACAGTTTGTGTTTGCAGTATTTTTTGAAAATTAGTTTGTTGCCAGTTGCTGTAAGTCATGATATTATGTTTCTTTGTTTCAATGACCAAAATAAAGAATATGGGAAGTTAAATGTGGAGTTTATTTTGAAAATCTGGACAAGTGAAAACATCTGCGGACAAGTAGAATTTTTTGTCTGACTTGTCCGTGGACAAGTGAAAAAAATTGGTATTTCCACACCCCTGCAATAGGGTTTATAAGCATGGACGGGCCTGACTCGCACCGCATTGCCTGGGCAGGCTTAGATCCTCTAAGTTACCAGTACTTGTGTGCAGGTCGGTTTCAGCTCTGCGTGGAAGCATCATGCAGCCCATCTATTTCTTCAAGCCCCCATGGGTGGGGGCCAGTCAGTATATCAAAACGGTTGACCAGTACAGTGAAAGTTCTTTTATCAAAAGTGAGGTAATGGCCAAATATGACCGACTCAGTATAAGAAGATAGATAAAAGTGGCGACTTTTCCCCATTAACAAATCTGAAGTATGTTTGCCCCATGGCCTAGTCCAGTCGTGTTGCCAACCAATCTTATTTCAATGGTGCAAACACTGGTGGCCCTTTCCCATGGCTAAATTTAACTCACTCTTACCGTACCGTTTAGGGACAAGTTAAAAAGATTTTTCTTTAATCTGATCGAGAAAATGTATGTTATTGTACTCATTAGGATCGCCTCATAAATATAGGCCTTTCTTGTGAGTACACACAAAAAAACTATTATTTTGCGGAAGATCCCTCTACCCATACCTGCTGCGAGGACAGCAGCCCTTGTCCAACTTTATGCAAGTTTCAGCTGGTTTCGTTAGCGGTTTAACGTCCCCGTCAACACTGTATAGGTCATTTTGGAGACGTTGCTTCCAATTTTGTGAGACTTTTACCCGACACTAAGATGAAATGACATCTTAAGCCCTGTCGCCCAATGAAACCAATATGGTTCATAAGCATGGACGGTCTGACCCGCACCGATCTGCCTAGGCAGGCTAAGATCCTCTAAAGAGTTTACCAGAACTCGTATATGGTCGGATTCAGCACTGCGTTGATGCATCAAGCAGCCCAACTATTTCTTCAAGCCCCCATGGACTCCCCTGTGACGCAAGATACACAACACCTATGACTCAACCAACAACCCTCTTCAGTTTGTGAACTGGAATGATTACATTATATCAAGTGATTTGATTGGTTGACAATCAGTGTGGCAAACTTAATTTATTCAGCAGGACAAGGGTTATAGTTTCACTGTATCTTGGTTTCTACACCCTACCTGGCAGCCTACCAAGAGTGACTTACCCCCAGGTGATGAAGGGTTCTGCTATCCTTAGCATCATCACAGTAGCTTTGTTGAGGTGTACAAAGACACCATTGTTGATCTGACGTAGACGGAACAGCTGTAATATCTTCCTTGGACGTGGGTGGACACCGTTGATACTGTAACATGGAAAGAATATTAGAGAAACATACCAATTGACTGTTTAGGAACATAACAGTCCAGTCAACACTACTGCAGGTTATACTGAGCTGATCAACTTAACTAACCAAAGTTACAGACCTGGGCCTGAGGTTTCAGGAGATTTTTTAAGTTTTCATTAAAAAAAAATCTATTTTTGGCTCCTGTGACCTTGATGTGCAACAGACAGGAACCATTTGAACAACTCTGAAAGGGGACCACCTAAGGATCATTTCTGTGAAGATTGGTCAAAATCCGATCAGTGGTTTAGATCATGTCGTTTGAAGAAATTGTTTACGGACAGACTACACATGCACGACAGACAAAAAGTAAACCCAAAAGCTCACCTCATCACTACGTGACAGTTGAGCTAAAAAACCTGAAATCTGTCAAAAATCTGAAAAGTCTCATGCCGGAGGGAGACTGGGTGACAAGCTGGAAGCAAATCCTTTCCCTCGACAGTAGATCGCTCTTGATAAAGGATAGATATTTTTATTCCCTTTAGCTGCCGAGAAAAACAACATCTGAAAATGTCGTCTGCTGAATCTTCTTGCATACTTCTTAGAAATATTTTTGCACACAGGCAAACAGTGCGGGTCCAGATCACACTGTTCCTGCAGGAGCAGTCTGATCAGGGTCCACAGTTTGCACAAGATGCCTTTTAAGATAACCGGCAGACAGCAAAGCAGACGACAACTGTCGTGATTAGCATTTTATGGGTTAAAGAAGCTACCATCCTTGGCAATGTATTTACTCAATAAAATATGGAATTTTGGTCAAGACCATGGTCTTATGGTCACTTTAGCAAGCGTCATGCAAAAGTATAAATTTAATCCATCTGTGGTTTTAGAAAAAACTAGGTCTAAACTTTTAATGCAAAACTTGCTTTTGCAGACTTTGATGCTGTGAAGTAGGAAGGACATCTTTTTTTTTAAATTTTATACAGACAATCTTAAAACCAAACCCTCAAAATGTACTTAAAACAAAACCTCCATATAAACTGTTAATTATTTGAAGGTGGATCCCAGAAGTACAGAAAAATTACCATAAATGGTTATTTCTCTCTAAATATATAATCTATTTTGTTTGATTTGAGGTTTAACGTCCCCGTCAACAGTGTAATGGTCATTTTGGAGACGTTGCTTCCAATTTTGTGGGACTTTTACCTGACATTGAGATGAAATGACATCTCAAGCCCCCGTCGCCCAATGAAACCAATAGGGTTTATAAGCATGGACGGTCCGACTCGCACCGCTTTGCCTGGGCAGGCTTAGATCCTCTAAGCGGTTTACCAGTACTCGTGTGCGGGTCGGTTTCAGCTCTGCGTGGAGGCATCATGCAGCCCATATATTTCTTCAAGCCCCGATGGGCACGGGGCCAAAATATATAATCTATTGAATTTTGTTTGGCCATAACATGTTTGTCTAACTAATGGACTCTGCTTTGGACCCCAACAATAGTGTTATGAAGAGGTAGTGCATCATGTGAACAGGTCCGTAAACTGAACACCTTTATATAGAGAAACTGGGGTTTACGGGGTATAAATTATTTTTCTTATTTCTGTTCCAATACATAGGTTGTGGGTACTTGTTGGAACTGCCTCAAAGAGGCCGTTCTAACGAGCACCCACAACCTACATTTGAAGTATAAATCAGAACTAGAAAAAGTCTTCATAGGACACGGATGCCCCGACCAAATGCCATTCATAAAAAATATTACAAATGTACTTCAAATCAATCATAAAATATATGCATCAAGGTCATATAATCCAAAAACCAAAATTGCAAGAGTTGTCTTCCTTGTTCATGACACATCGTCTCAGTGTGATGAATGCAACTGTGAAGTTTCATGAATATATTCATTCGGTTTAGGAGTTATGGCCCGGACACGGTTAACTATATGGTACTAAGTCATGGGCAGATAATTCAAAAACCAAAATTGCAAGAGTTGTCTTCCTTGTTCATGACACATCTCAGTGTGATGAATGCACCTGTGAAGTTTCATGAATATATTCAATACGGTTTAGGAGTTATGGCCCGGACACGGTTTACTATATGGTACTAAGTCAAGGGCAGATAATTCAAAAACCAAAAATGCAAGAGTTGTCTTCCTTATTCGTGACACATCGTCTCAGTGTCATGAATGCACCTGAGAAGTTTCATGAATATATTCCATACGGTTTAGGAGTTCTGGCCCAGACACGATGTCGGGACGGACAAACGGATACACGGACAGACAGGGGTAAAACTTAATGCCCTTCCGCTATTCTTCGAATAGGCGGGGCATAAAAATATCAAAGATTTTCATCAGAAAAGTAGCCATTTTGGAGATGATGTGAGAAAATACACTGTGTCGCATGGGTGTGTTATTGTAACGGTATTTGCATTAAAGATGAAGAAAAATAATTACCCTCTGATTCTCATAACGAATGCCAGCTTGGATTCAGCGGGTACATAGTAGTTCCCATTCTTCTTAGCTTGTCGCACCAGTCGCACATCATTTTTGGCAGCAGAACGGTACTCTTTTACGTACTTTTCAGCTCTCTTGAAGATGATTCGTTTCTTGTCTTGAGCTTTCTACAAGAACATATGAAGTAATGAACAACCTAAGTCAAGCAAATGAATCTACAAAGCAGAGTACTTAACCTTTACCCTGCTGTAGGCGACAAGCCATATCTTTGCAAACAGTGTAGATCCAGATCAGATGGCTTCTGAAGAAGCCATCTGATCAGGATCTACACTGTTTGACATTCAGCTTATGAAATTGTATGAAAAAATTACATCAAGTAATTTGATTGGTTGATAGACAGAAATGGGTGTGGCTTAATTGAATATTCAGCAGGTTAAAGGTTAAATTGCTGACTTCTCATGTACCATGAGTTACAATGCTAAATACCAATCATTTCAAATAGCCCGATTGTTAACCCTTGTCCTGCTGAATATTCATATATGCCACACCCACTACCGGTTATCAACCAATCGGATTATTTGATGCAAATTGTTGCAACAGATTCACAATCTGAATGGCAAACAATGTAGATCCTGATCAGATGGCTTCGTCAGAAGTCATCTGATCTGGACCTTCATTGTTTGGAAAATAAGGCATATCCGGGCTCGCAGGAGAAGGGTTAAAATAAACCAGCAGATAACAAAGCAGACAACAATTGTCGTGGAGATTGAACATCCATTTTCTGTTGTATTTGTTTGGTCATTTTCTCTATTGTACTGATTTCAGAAAGACAGTAACTGTAAGATACTGAAACAAGACTGGTCAGCTCACTGGCAAATCGCAACTCTGTGCATTACAGTGTGATTTTGTTATGCCAATCACTGTACACATATCATCCAGGGTTCAACATCAACTTTTTAAATAACTGGACAAGGTGGTCCTGTAACTGTTTGGATACACTGGACCTGATCTAAGTTCAACTGGACCTAAAACTGTACTAAAGGGATACATTATATGATTATTTCTATTACCTAAAAAGTTCTAAAAATTCAGACACCTTTAGGACTTGTTGAGATTCTCCTCAAATTTTAACAAATTTGTTTCATGATCCAGTAATGAGTCCAAAAGGAGCAAGTGGAATGGAAGACGGTGTAGACCCTGATCAGACTGCTCCTTCAGGAGCAGTCTGATCTGTGTCTACACTGTTTGCTAAGGCCTGTCTGTATGCCCCCGGCCAGGGCATGGAGAAATAGATTGGCAGCATGGTGCTTCCAGGCAGAGCTGAAACTGACAACACATGAGTACTGGTAAACCGCTTAGAAGTACTAAGCCTGCCCAGGCAAAGTGGTGTGAGTCAGATCGTCCAATAGAAGCCTCCTTGGTGTAGTGGTTACGCTACTCGCCTTGTAAACCAGGGGTCGCAGGATCGATCCCGGGCTTCTCCAGACTTTCGGATGAGTCTTTTAACCGAGGTCCCGTCTCTGTATGACCCAAGCTGTTGGTGGGACGTAAAACTAAAACACTCAATCACTCAGATCGTCCAATGCATATATGCCTTTTGGTTTCATTGGGCGGCAGGGCTTGAAATGTCATTTCATCTCAATGTCGGGTAAAAGTCCCACAAAATTGGAAGCAACGTCTCCAAAATGATCTAAATAGTGTTGATGGGGACATTAAACCCGAATCCAAACAAAGGTCTGCCTGTCCAAATACTTTGGATCATTACAGTATTACTGATTTACATAGAAAGTAAAACTACTGGCAGAAGCCCATTTTATGGTAAGTGAGTTCTAAAACATGGTGTCAGATTTTAACTGGACCACTCGGACCTGCCAGCCACTGACCTTACTAGACCGGACCAGCTTGTCACTAGACAATATACATCAGTCTTGTGTTAATGTCAAACCCTGATATGACCATTTACAGCATAGCCTCTTTGTAATACTTCATTATTACATATGCCTAAAAGTCAGACCACGAAAATGTACAGACATGACCATATAAACTTTTACATTTTTTTTTGTGGTCATACCATGGTTTTCTGCACTGGGTCCAAATAATTGTGTTTAACCCATTGTATACTAATGGACTCTTCCATTGCTATATGTTGGACAACTCAATTTGTTATATAAGGGGTGTCAGGCCTCTTTTTGTTCATGTTCTATTTTTGACGGAAAATTATGTTAGCAAATAGTGCAGGCCCTGATCAGACGCCGCGTCTGATCTGGGCCTACACTGTTTGCCAAGGTACCCCTTAGGGGTTTTCCCGCATACAATGGGTTAAAAAGAGATTGTAGCGTAAGAACAAAACTTGATTACCTTTTTGGCTAGTAGATTTGCCTTCACATGTCTTGCTCTGGCCTCCTCATTCTGCTTTCTTTTCTTTAAAAGGCTCTCAGGAACCTTTGGCTTCTGTTTTTTTTGCCTGCAATAGACGTTATTGTCACAACAGTGGTTATAGGCAGACAAGTTGCAGAACTTACTTCAAGCTTCTATTATGCAAAAACTGGAGAAGTTAGTACCGTTATGATCCTAAAAATTCGGATACCCTGACGACTTGCTGTAATTCTACTAAATTTTTAACAAGTTTGTTTCATTTCTTTATTTCTACTTATACTGCGATCGGTCACATTTGACCATTACTCGCAGGTGTTCATTACATGTACATACACTCCAGGTTTGCAGGGTTGAAAACCTACACAGTAATGTAATTACGGCAGGGGTCTTTAACCTGCACAGGAGATGACTTCCTGTACAGGGGGCCTCCAGTTAACGTCCCAATCCGAAGGACGGTGCAATTTTCGGCATTCATCCCTGCAAATGATGCCAATGGCGTGTGTTCGGACACCAAAATAATCGCTGCCTCTGGGGATTGAACCTGCGGCCTCTAGCACCAGGGTGCAGATGGAATGACAAAGTGTTGACCCTGATCAGACTGCCTGATCTGGGTCTGCACTGTTTGTTTAGGTCTGTTTGTCCCAATACTTAGTATCATACTGGAATTATGCATTTAAAAAACAAACATTTTTCACCTTTTCAAAAGGACATTTGCAGGGTAAAACGATCAACAGCAGAAAGATTTTTTTTTTCTAATAAACAAAAAAACAAGGGAATTGAATGTTTGAGACAGTACTTGCAAACTCAAACTAGAAATGCGTCCATACAACACGAATGCTCCCGCCTGAAAATATGTTGTTAGTATTTGACCTTTGACTGCTAAGTATGACCTTGACCTTGGACCTACCAACCTGGATCTTGCACACACATCGACTCATGATGGCAAACATTTCTGTCAATTAATTTCCAAATCCATTCAGAATTACCGGACAAAAGAAAAAAGACAATTTTCTTTACCTTTGACCTCTAAGTATGACACTGACCTTGGAGGTACCAACCTGAGTCTTGGGCACAACACATCGTCTCATGATGGTTAACGTTTCTGCCAAGTAATTTCAAAATCCATCCAGAAATAAGTAAGTTATCGACTGTGTTTAAGAATTGGACCTGATCTCTTAAGTACGACCTTGACCTTGGAGGTACGGACTTGGGTTATGTGTGAGACAGATCGTGTCATGATGGCTAACATATCTGCCATGTAATTTTAAAATCTATCCAGAAATAAAGAAAGTTATTGACCATGTAAGGTTTGGACACTTTTTTTTTTACCTTTGACCTCTAAGTACGACCTTGACCTTAGAGGTATAGACCTGGGTTTCGTACGCAACCGGCGGACACATTGTCTCGTGACAGTTAACATTTCTGCGAATTTCAAAACCCACTCAGAAATAAAGATATTGAAGGTTTTTAAGTTTCAGACAGACGGACAGATGGATAGGGACAACACTATATGCCCTTCCGCCATTCTTTGTTAAAGTTTTTAAAAAGTAGGTCAAACATCAAGGTCAAGATCATGAGGTGAAAAAACAAGAGCACCGCAAGCGGCGCCATGCTCGTCTGTTTTTCCATGTCACATAATAGGTCAAAGTTCAAAAAGCGTGGTATGACTGAAAAGGTCTTGTCCCAAGGAACATTCATGTGAAGTTGGAAGGCTCTGTTGTGAATAGTATTGAAATAAGAGACAAAAACAATTTAAAAAAAACGGAGAGAAAAGGGGAGATAATTCAATCAAATTGCAAGATGGAGTTATAAAACTTGTAGGGAATGTAGCTCTTGTGATGGTGAGTATGTGTATGAAGTTTCATGAAGGTAGGCCAAATACTTTTGGAAATATGGTCAAGGTTAAGGTTTTCGGTTAAATTTTCGAAAAATAGGTCAAAGTTCAAAGGTCAAGGTCACAGATCAAAAAGTGTGGTATCACTGAAAAGGTCTTGTCCCAAGGAACATTCATGTGAAGTTTGAAGGCTCTGTTGTGAATGGTATTAAAATGAGAGCAAAAAATGTGTTTCAGAAAAAAATTGGAAAAGGGGAGATAATTCAGCCAAAATCAACAATGTTGTTATGGTCCTTGGTCAAAATGTAGCTCTTGTGATGATGAGTGTGCGTATGAAGTTTCATGAGGCTAGGTCTAATACTTTTTAAGTTATAGCCAAGGTTAAGTTTTTTTGGAACGACGACGCCAGACGACGACAACGCAGACGCCGGAGTGATGACAATAGCTCGAAAGTTTTTTTTCAAAAAAAACAGACGAGCTAATAATGGTACCACTAGAAAGGGCTTGTGACAAGGAATGCACATGTGAAATATGAAAGCCCATCAACTTACCAATCAAAAGTTATAGCCAAATGTTAAAAGTTTTTAAAAAGGAGGTCAAACTTCAAGGTCAAGGTCATGAGGTCAAAAATTATGATACCACTAGAAATGGTTTGTGACATGAAATATGAAAGCCCTACTACTTACCAATCGAAAGTTATGGCCAATGTTACAGTTTTTAAAAAGGAGGTCAAATGTCAAGGTCACAATTTATGGTGCCTCTTGAAAGGTCTTGTGATAAGGAATGCACATTTGAAATATGAAATCCCTGTCAGTTACCATTCAAAAGTTATGTCCAATGTTAAGGTTTTTGCGGACAGACGGACAGAATGACAGACCAAAACCTATATGCCCCCGAATCTTTGATTCCGGGGGCATAAAAATTAAAGCCAATCCTCGAGGGGTCTGAATTTTTAAGATTTTTACTGTAACAAAATTATATGGCGGTGCAAACCATTCAATAGCCACTTCCCTTTTTTTTTAATGAAAAGTTTTTGCCACCAAGTTCTCTGTCTGTTAATTTTAATTTCTCATTCAAGGAATTATATTATTGGGTGTGCATAAATGGTTAAAGAAGATGACCGGTTGTGCAATTTGTGAAAAGGGCAATTTTTTATGACGCGATTAGGATTTAATGAACTCATGACCTTAACCCATTGTTTGTTTGTATTGGAGTTTAATAGCCTAGTCAACACTATTTAGGTCATTTTTGAGCCAGTCAGTTTAGGTCGGGTATAAAAGCAAAGGCCGCGCCGGGCCGCCGAGCCTACCGAAAATTTTATTTTTAGTCTCTAGGTACAAGTAAGATATATATTTTGGTGAATGTGGGATTAAATTATTATAAATTAGATATATGTTATAACCAAGTAGTTTCACTTATCTACATTGCTTATTTAACTTTTAATAACTGTTTTCAAAATCCAGGCGTATAAAAGCCAAGGCGGCGAAAAAGTATTGACAATTCCGAATTTCTTTCAAATTCATCGGTTAAATTACTTCTTTTTGGTCTTATGATATTTGAATTTGATTATACTTATTATGTGTTCGTGATAAAATCAAATATACTCACCAGAATCACCTTAATTGATCAACTTTCATATTTTATTTTTGTTTCTATTTTTAGAATTACCTTATTACAGGAAACGACCGAAAAGGACCGAATAGGAGGGCACACAACGACCGAAATGATCCGAATCGAATGACGACCCATGTTGTTAAGTGACATCAAACCGTTATCCCAGTGGAAAAAGTTTGTATATGCGACGTTGTTTCAATGATTGGTCAAGGGTTTTACTATGTTGATTCGAAGTCGTTAAAACCACACTGGGATACTTTGTAAGGGAAATAAACAATCTTGTCCAACAAACTTTTTTTTAGACAAAAGTTAAAAAAAAATGTTCCCAGCAGGCACTCCACGTTGAATCAAGGTTGAAACAACGTTGTGTGCCTGCATGGTTCTGTTTCCTTGTTTACTGCCAGTAGGAGTTCTTTACTGACTGTTGTTCAGGAGAACGCGGGATCGTTACCTGCTGAGGTCGGCAGCCTTCTTTCGTGGAGATTGAACATGAAATATTTTCTTCAGTCATTCACTCCCTTCAACTGATTCAAGAAGGGCAGTTGTCAGTTTTTTTGCGAAAGAATGTGCACACTTATTTATAAGGAAACAATGGACCAGGACAACTCGTTCTAATTTTTTAATTTCTACATCCATCACACATCCACAGTAAGCTGTCTGACTGAAGCATATTAATAAGCAATAATAATACAATAGGTAAGTATCAAAACATAATTAATATGTCAAAAACATGATTAAGAAATATGATGAGTTTCATAAAGCTTTATCTTTAGTTCCTACCATTCTGATAGTATATTTAAATGCCCTTATCATTTATCAGACATTGCTGTCCGTTGCGGTTCATTACGACGTGGCCTACATAAAACCACCAAAAATACGGTTATTACAGATACTTAAAGGAATTGACTGGAATTATTACCATAAAAGGTTTAGAAAATACTTTTTGGGGTTGTCATGTACATTTTTTCACACATCCATGTCTATTTCATTCAAATTCGATCAAAACGTACGATAAAAACCGCCTTGGCTTTTATACCCCTAAAAAATTGCAAAATGGCAATAAAACAAAAATTAGGGCACCAAAAAGAACAAAAACTCTGCTAAGTATCACATTTGATATAATCAACATTGTCATATTATTATTTACCACTAACATTTCTTCTTTGGTTAGAATTCCGAAAAATAAAATCTTCGGATCGGCAATTTTTGGCTCGGCCTTGCCTTTTATACCCGACCGTCAGTTTTCCTATCCGCATTTTCCTGGGCAGGCTTATACGTAAGCGGTTAACCAACACAGTGCACAATCTTTCGCCAGAAACTGACAAATGCCCTTCTTGAATCAGGGGAAGGGAATGACTGTAGAAAGATTCACGAAAGAATGTCTGCCACCCCGGCAGGTATTGAACCCACGTCGTCCCAATCACCTGTCAGATGCACATCCGACTGAGCTACCAATTTTGTTTGTTTGATTTGAGGTTTAACGTCCCCGTCAACATTGTAAAGGTCATTTTGGAGACGCTGCTTCCATTTTTGTGGGACTTTTACCGGACGTCGAGATGAAATGACATCTTGAGCCCCGTCGCCCAACAAAACAAATAGGGTTTATAAGCATGGACGATCCTACGCTCACCGTTTTGCCTGCTTAGATCCTCTGGGTGGTCAGAATTGTTACTGGTGACACGTCAAGACATTAATACACCAGTACACATGATTTTGGTAGGATTGTGTTCATGTCAGTCCTCTTCCCATTTCTCCAATTTTCAAAGATCTTGTGGGAAAAGCATTCCAGTGAAGGACAAGGAATATGACAAAGGTGAGCCAATCACTGTATGGAAGATCAGCTTAGCTTTTCTATATTTGAGAAGAAAACACATTGTTCCTCTCTTAAAAATATAAATTCTCCCGTATCGCTTTTGGGCATCGACAAGAAATCATATTAGCTGAAAAGAATGTTATTTGGTTTAACTATTTTCTCATTTTCCTAGCATTTTTTTGTCTCAGTGAAACGATGTACGGTGATATGTTTGATCGGTATATCTAAAACGTACGTGTCGGCCATGACAGCGCTGGAAAGAGACCGGAAGTTGGTAAAAGCTATATAGGCAAAGGCTATTTACACGGCGGCCGGGCAAATAAGATTGATAGTCTGGTAGTTACCTCCCCTACTATCTTTTGATTAGGTCATGCAGTGCGGGACTAATTCACCGATCCAATGTTTTGACACGTGACCTTGTTTACATGTCATTACGCATGCGCAAAATTACTTTTCATTTTGATAACAATCTTTCGTGGTTGGCAAAAAGCCCCTGGTTCCTTATAAACACATTGTAAATAGGTTCAACATTACGGACATATTTTAGTTGATTGTCACCGAAAATTGATTGAATTTCACTTTAAATGAGTAGATAAATATATTTTAGAGTTATTTATGCATCTTCCACGATTAGTCACACGTTTTGCACATTTTTATTACAAATAATTTTAAGACCGTTTCGCCACATTACCTGCATAAGTTTTACAGGTAATTATCACCAAAAACATCCTCAGATCTTATAGAAACCAGTAATTACTAGCTTAGACATGTCTTTTATAAAAGTTTAAAGGTCAATTTTGTCGTTTCGATTCCAAATAAAATACAAATTTAGAGAATATAACATCGCATTTACAATGGCGATAAACGGCCAAAGACGTTTTTTGCCCACCACCGGTAAGTCCCGGCAAATAGTATTATTGAGTGATGACGTAGTGTTTGGATGTGTCTATAAGATGGGCAAACATGGCGGTTCAGCCGATGAATAAATTTGGGAGAAAGATATCAAACAGTGTAATCTTAGTGGAAGGAATGATGAACAGGGCCCAGAGCTTTTCAATACATACCAATGACTTTGTTTTGAATAAAGTGAAAGCTTTGAGGAAGAAACTTACTCAATGTGAAAATGAACACATTACCTGTCATATGAAGCCAAATAAAAACTTTGTTATGAAACTTAGTCCAGCAGCTTATGAACTAGCCAAGCTTATAGTTGTTGAACAGCTTTTTGGTGAAACATTTTTTAATGTTTTTTTCAATTTCCTCATGTATCTGTGGTAGAGTGCATTTTTCTCCATTCGTGTCATTTTCGATACATTTGGATCTGATGCGGGTGGATAACTCTCTGCTGGGTATCCTCCCTTTGGCAAACGTTTATACCTACATGTCAGACAAGTATGTTTATTGTTCTCATTATTTGTAGGTATTTTCATTGGATTTATTATCTACTTGCAATATTTATAAATGAATATTTACCAAATAAATTATATCTTTTGAATCGTATGCAATGTGCCAGTAGAAAGGAAATATATCGTTCTGTTGTTCCCACCTATATAGAATATTATTATAGGAATTATAAATTCCTCTGCCATATAACTTTGGACGGTTCACTTGTAAATGTGAAATATATCAAATTAATCTTGAATCCAACAGAGGTTCAATTAAGGTGGGCACACACATATTTGAAAGTCACACCATCTTGAACCCGACTGAGGTTCATACCCCCGCAGAATTACTTTGAAATGAAATATTAAAGCTTAGGCTTATTTGATATATTTTCGTATTCATTAAATGTTGAAATAGTACTTTATCATTTCTGTCCTGACCCCGTATCACCACATCCAGAGAAACGAACCTGGGATCATAATGGCAGCTGTCCTGTCCACATGTCCGTCTGTCTGAGAGGCAAATTCTTTTCCTGAGTTAGACTGGGACAGAGCAGCTGACTTTTCATCCAACAAAATCACAACGCGAATATATGAGCTGGTCGTCTGTCCGTCGTCCGTCGTCCGCCACCGCTTCAGCTAGCAAAACCTTGCTGAACTGGTGACGCGACTGTCTTACCAAGCCCGATCAGTCCGGCCTACTACAGTTTGGTGAGTCCGAGACCAGGATGTGGTTAACGCGGGTAGTTCGGTGATCTGATTTAATCATTGAATTTTCATTTCCTTCTAAAATGATACCAAGAATATGCTAAAAAGTGATTTCATTCAGAGTAAGGCTAGTTGTACAATTCATGCTTAAACCAATGTGTTGGAAAAAAAATCAAAGGCTTGAAACTCCTGAAAGTCAAAATATTATAGCCAACTGACTTTACACCCTATAGAAAAGCTAATTTAGTTTGATTTGTGTAGGAAAGTAAGCAAAATCATATGAATGATAAATTACCACCCTTATCAAACTTTAGCAATATATATTAAATAACAGGTTGGCAGACTTCAGGATAAATAAATAGCTTCAAATACATAAATAAATAAACACACTAAGGTTAAGCTATAATAACAGTGAAACATATTCAGTTGTGAGGTACGGCATATAAACATGGAAGAAACTATAAGAAAAACAATAAAATTTTCTGAAGGCAGTAACTTGTCAAATCCATCACCTGCAAGGTCCAGTCCAGCATTAAGACTTTCTGGAGATTATTCAGAATATATGGCTAACCTTTTTGGTGAATCAGAAATAAACCCTATCGGTTTCTCGACCCCAGGACCGGGGGTCACTATAGAAGGTCCTCCCAGTGGGGGTTCATATCAGAGTACGCAATCGTCGGGGATAATTAATAAAACTCTACAGTTAGATCTCTCAGGTGACACTTTAATGATGTCGAATGAAACACCTCAACCTCAAACACCAAGGGGAATAACTCCTGGTGTGGGGTTGCTTAATCCTAATGAGCAGTTGAGTCTTTCAGCTGGCACAATGAGGCAAATAAATGAAACTTATCAAGTTCAAACTAATAGAATAGAAAGTCCTGAAATAGGGTCTAATATGCACCAGTTATCTTCTCCTGTTGTACAAGGGGAGACATGCCCCATAAGTGTAAATGAAGTCAAAATGTCCATTAATCAAGACATACCAGAAACCTACACCCCTGTCTCAAGGAAAACAACACACTTTGCAAATCAAGCAGAGTTGTCTAGTTGTCATGACCCAGCAATACAGTTTACAAGGGGCCAGATTACTGAACCAGTAACAAACCAACGACCATTTATTGCAACCGGCTTACATCAGAGCACCGCCGACACTTTGCTACAGCCATGTACTGTGGCATATAATTTTAGTGTACCACAAATGAGTAGTAACAGGTTAAGCCAAGGTAATATATCTTTAAACATAGGACAGAATCCAAGCAATAATTACCAGCAATATAATGGCGAACTAATGACACAAGCAGAAAATATTTCTGGCACCTGCTCTAATGCACCTTGTATAGGGACACAATTTATTGACATGCCCATCAGTATCCGTCCTACTGAAAATCAAACAGAGACTACACCTATACTACAGGGTTCCACAAATCAAATATATACAACACCAAACGTACAGGGAAAATATTTTCAAAATGCTAGTGATTATGCATCACTACAATGGCAGCAAGATCAGCTGCAAAAACAGTTAGCACAACAATTAATTAAAGATCAAGAAGAAAAACTGATGAAACAACAACAGCAACTTAAGGAAATATTTCAACAACAGCAACAACAATGGCAGCAGCTTCAGCAACAAAAGCATGCAATGTTTAGTGCTAAGAATGACCAATCTGAAGTTATCCCACAAAGACTTCCCCAGCAGCAATCACATTACGAACAACCTGTGCATGCTTATGAGAAACAGGTTGATGAAAATAATTCTAAGCTCCACAATAGACAATCAGGAAGTATTCATGCAACTGGCTTTGGTAATCATTTAATCCAAACGCAGTCACTTCCGCTATATGCAAATCATTCTAGTACATATATGCCTGCAACCACTGTTCCAAATGTAAGCTTACAACAGGACATGAAGGCATGGCAAAATGCTGATCATATAAATAAGGGATCACAGTACCCTACGCCAGTTCCGGGCAATTATGCAAACATAAATCGGCTGTCACATCAAACGCAAATACATTCACCAGCTAACACAGAGCCTGTAGGCTTGCCATTTCATTTAAGTGAGAAAAACATACCTTCAGTTATGCCTAGAGAACCACCTGTAAGTCAAGAGCAAATGTGCAATTTACAAGACACTTGCCAGCCACAAAACATTCGTATGAATCACACGACCAATACCGAACAACAACATCCACAAATAACATCTCACACACATAGAAAAGAAATACAGCCTGATAATTTTGACGGTAGTGATAAAACTGAGTGGCCCGATTATATTATACATTTTGAGCAATGTGCTGCGTGGAACCAATGGGCCGATGCTCAAAAGGCACAAATGCTAGCTATCCATTTAAGAGGCGAGGCACAAAGGTTGCTTAGCAGCTTAACTCATGTTCAGCTTACTGACTATAACAAATTAAAATCCATTTTGTCAGATAGGTATGACCCTAAAGAAAAAGAAGTAACATATAGGTGTCAATTTAGACATTATAGGAGAGAAAAGGGAGTCTCTGTCTCTGACTTTGGATATAACTTAAGCAAACTAGCACAGAAAGCATACCCTAACCTAACTATGGCGCAACTAGAGGTCCATGTAATAGATCAGTTCATTAACGGACTTGGCCATCGTGACTTACAAAAGCATGTTCAGTTCAGGCATCCACAAACTTTGCATCAAGCTATAGGGTTAGCAACAGAGTATGAAGCACTTGAAGGTACTATTGATCGAATAAAGAAACCATCAAATGAACTAAGTACAGTAGCACCTATATCTAGTAGTAAAGATGCTGAAAATAAGGAAGAAACATGCATAACCTTAGAACAAATCAGCAAATTAATTGACAAGAAGTTAAGTACAATTTTGCCAAATAATAACAAGAGAGATAATAGCTCAGTTAGGCAAACAGACATATCTGCCCCACGTCAGAGAGAACGCAGTATTGAACGATCGTTTGAGCCTAAATCACCTACTAAAAGCCCAAACAGATCACGTAGGAACCTATACTGCGCTTACTGCAAGCGCACAAATCACACAATCGATGAATGTTACTCTCGCCAGAGGAAAAATAGGAATGTAAATGAAAAAGATAAAGATGAAAAATCTGCGTATGTAATTACACCACAAGATGAAACCAATAGCAGAATCATACCGACAATTACCATCACGCCTGCTGTTGACATTGTATCAGCAGACGAGACAAATAGAGATTACCAAACAATTTTAAATAAACATATCACAGAAAATGTCAAAAATGAAAATGCCCCAGTAGGACAAAAGAAATCAAGTAGTGACGATGATCCCACTTCTGTATCTAATCTTCAAAATGATTCTGAAGAAATTAGAGTCAATACTACTGTCAGTACTTGTTTATACCTGCAGGCTAATGCATTTAATCAAAATAGTAAGTTCTTGCTTGATACGGGTTCACCGTATTCTATATTGTCCAAAGAAATATTTGACAGATTACAGGGGGAAGAACAAATGCCTTTGAACTCAGACAGTCCTAAATTAAAAGCTGCAGATGGAAGTTTAATTAAGACGAGTGGAAAACTAGTGGTACCACTTCAAATAAATGATAAATTATTCAGTCAGGAGTTCATCGTTGCCAAAATACATGGCATTGATGGCATTGATGGCATTGTGGGAATGGATTTTCTTTGTCATTATGACGGGAAAATAAGCATAAGAAAGCAGCATCTTAAAACAAATAAAGGAAAAGTGAAGTTATTTAAACAAAACTCTGATACGTGTGCTCGAGTTCAAATCGCAAACACAACTGTTATTCAACCAAATTCAGAAGCTTTCATTAAAGGTAAAATAGACCAACCTTGCATTAAAAATGAACTCTTAAGTATTGCAGAACCAACCAAATTTCTGACTAATAAAGGTTGTTTTATTGCAAGAACTCTAGTAGATCCAAACCAAGAAGACATTGTAGTGTCTATATTGAATCTAAGTGATGAATCGGTTAAAGTAAATCAGCATTCTGTGATAGGTGTATTACAGGAAGCTGAAGAGATCTACAAGACAAATAAAAGTGAATGTCCCAACGAAAATAAAAATCAACCTGTTCCAACACATTTACAGTCACTGATTCAAAATGCATCTGATAAGTTAACACCCAATGAAAAGCAGAGTTTAACTCGAGTGATAAATCAGTATGAAGACATTTTCATGGAACCACAAGGAAAACTAGGTCAAACTGATGTAACAGAACATGAAATTAAAACAGGCAGTGCAGAACCAATAAAAATTCCACCACGGAGAATTCCAATATTTAAACGACAATTAGTTGATCAAGAACTTGACAAAATGCTCGAACAAGGCACCGTAGAACCAAGCGATAGTCCTTGGTCGGCACCCATTTGTCTGGTGAAAAAGAAAGATGGGTCATGTCGTTTTTGCATTGACTTTCGAAAACTCAATTCTGTCACTTTAAGAGATGCATACCCTCTTCCACGAATTGATGACACACTAGA
Organism: Lucinisca nassula; assembly: GCA_963580285.1. Lineage (NCBI taxonomy): Eukaryota > Metazoa > Mollusca > Bivalvia > Lucinida > Lucinidae > Lucinisca > Lucinisca nassula. Next base: position 41,197,200 of record OY757020.1, read on the forward strand.
ATCACTGTCAGGATCTCTGTGGTTTAGTACATTAGACTTAGCCAGCGGATACTGGCAAATAAGAATGTCAGAAACCAGTAAATCTAAAACAGCGTTTGTGGTGCCTCACAGAGGCTTATTCCACTTCAATGTTATGCCGTTTGGACTCACAAACGCTCCTGCATCATTTCAAAGACTAATGGAAAAGGTTCTTGTCAATCTAACCCCAAACAAATGCCTTTGTTACCTCGATGACATTATTATTGTGGGGAAAACTTTTCAAGAGGCTCTAGATAATCTGAAACTAGTTTTTCATAGATTAAGAGAAGCTAAACTAAAACTAAAGCCAAAGAAATGTTCCCTCTTTCAAACACAGGTGACATATTTAGGGCATGTTGTATCAGAAAATGGGATAGCGTGTGACCCTTCAAAAATTGAGGCAATAGAAAACTGGCCTATTCCGACAAACAAAACTGAAGTTCGGTCTGTATTAGGACTTATAGGCTACTATCGAAAGTTTATTCCTCAGTTCGCAGAAACCGCAAAACCGCTTATCAGACTGACTCGTAAAAATGTGAAATTTGCCTGGGATAGCGAATGTGAGAAGGCTTTCTTAAATCTCAAAAGTGCACTTACCTCTGCACCGGTACTTTCTTTTCCGAAAGAAGAAGGTATCTTTATATTAGATACCGATGCCAGTTTATGGGGAATAGGCGGAGTACTATCTCAAGAACAAGACGGAACCGAGAGAGTGATAGCATATGCTAGTAAAACACTCAATCCCGCACAGCAAAACTACTGCACTACTAAACGGGAATTGCTCGCAGTAGTAACATTTATGCGTCATTTTAAACATTACCTTATAGGTAGGAAGTTTATTATCCGAACTGATCACGCCCCTCTCGTGTGGTTGAAAAACTTCAAGGAACCAGAAGGATTGATGGCCAGATGGATAAGTATTATTGAAACATTCGATTATGACTTAAGATACAGACCTGGAAGACAACACCAGAACGCGGATGCGTTATCAAGAAAACCAAAGAGAAAGTGTCCAAATCATTCTTGCCACGACTGTTTCCCTTCGGTAGAGTCAGATAAGGTTTTAGGAAAGGACAAAGATGATGGGCCCGATGTGAAGTATTCGGTCAAAGTGACCGATCCGGTTCAGGTCACATATGGTACCTTCTTGCCGCTTTACAGCCCATCTAGTCCCGCGCCGGGGCACATTGATAAGAAACCAGTGTCACATAGTGGCGCCGGTGAGACCCAGGGCTCAGATTGGCCCTTCTCGTCACTTATCAGCCCAATTAGTGATATCCCCAATGTCGTTGGCTTGAATGAACCAAATTGGATACCTTCATGGAGTCCAGAAGAACTACAACAAATGCAAAGAGAAGACAAATCAGTGAAGCTGATCCTTGAATACAAGCTTCAGAATGACAGCAGGCCAGCACTACCCGAGGAAGCCAAAACAGAGAATACTTTGAAAGCATTATGGTACCAGTGGGAAAGCTTGTGCGTCAAGAATGGTCTCTTGTACAGAAAGTGGGTCGACAGACAAGGATGCACTATATATCAGTTGGTCACACCGGATGTTATACGGAAAGTCATCTTCGACCACCTACATTCGCACTTAACAGCTGGTCATTTGGGAAGAGACAGGACCCTGGAAAGTATTAGACGTCGTTTCTATTGGCCCGGTGTAAGAGAAGATGTCGAAAGATGGATCAAATCATGCGATACTTGCGCACGCGTTAAACCAGGTCCAGGCCGTGGAAAGGCTGCACTTCAACAATTTAAAGTTGATGCTATCATGCAATGTGTCGCGGTAGATATATTCGGCCCATTACCGATTTCAGACAATGGGAATGAATACATTATCGTATTAGGAGAATATTTTTCAAAATGGGTTGAAGCTTGGGCAGTGCCCAACCACACAGCCCAGACCGTAGCAGATAAACTCGTATGCGAATTCTTCACAAAGTACGGATGTCCTCGGCAGATACACACCGATCAAGGTAGAGAATTTCAATCAGAGTTATTTCGAATCTTATGCAAAAACTTTGGGATAAAACAAACTAGGACTGCTCCTTACCGGCCAAATTCCGATGGCTTAGTTGAAAGATTCAATAGAACACTGAAACAGATGCTGAGATCATTTGCAGTTGAAAATCCGCAGAACTGGGATGATTACCTCCCGTACATTCTAATGGCATACCGAGCTACTCAAAACAAAAGTACTGGCTGCACACCAAATTTAGTTTTCTTAAATAGAGAGATTTCTTGCCCTCTTGATTTAATGATCGGTCCGCCGCCAAATACAATTGAAGAGACATGCCCTGTACAATATATAGAATGGGTTAAATCAGCAATGGCTATAACAAATGACTTTGTGTTCAGAAATACAGGCCAAGCTGCGAAAAGGCAAAAATGTGACTACGATCAGGGGTTAAAACTCAGACACTATAAAAAGGGGGACTGGGTTTGGCGTTTCTATCCACCTACAGCAAATCAAAAATTAAAGCAAGGATGGACAGGCCCATATCTAGTCCTTAAATGTATGTCAAAGGTTAATTACCTCATTCAAAGAGACCCTGAAAAACCTGTCATAAATGTCCATATTGATGATATAAAACCATATGAAGGGGAATTAACTCCAACTAGTTGGTTAAATGAACTCGAACATACTGATACAAATGTAAGTCAGGATAAAAATCATGCTGAAAAAGATGGAAATACAGAATTATCTAGTATAGAGAATAGCGGATTAGCATCACATGAAAAACAGTCGCCCGAGCATACTGAACATTTTGATTCAAGGTCAGATACAAGTGTACTAGATGACTCAATGAATAAACAAAACACAATTAATGCAGAAAATGACCTACTATGCACAGATTTAAATATAAGTACTGACAGCGGTCAAAAGGAGAATCAAAATGAAGTCACTGCCAATGAAAGAGAGAGTCAGAATGCAGGTTTTGGAGAAACATTAGTTTCAGAGCCTGACATTGGTACTCCAAACGAACACTGTAGGGTGAAAAACAAAGTGAGGCAAATAAAAATGCCAGTTATACGTTCCCGCAGGGAACGCCCTGTTAAACCAAAGGAAATATGGTCTCCATCTTAAAAAAAAAAAAAAAAATATGTACTTAGCGAAGTCCTGTAGAAATATATGTATGTATAATATATCAATGTCTATGTAAAATTAGAAGCAAAGAGAGAATACTAATGTGTGAATAAATATAAATAAACATGCAGAAATAAAAGATAAAATTATTTATATATATAAAAAAAAATCTATTCACATAAATAATATTCTCCATTTTTTTTAATATTTGTATATAGTATATGTTTTATGAAAATATGAATTTTTCAAAACATGAATAAGTTATAAACTTACATTTATTGTTTCACATTAAATGTATAAAAATCAAAACATGCAAAGAAAGTATTTGTCAGAATGTAAAATATAGCTTGTCAAATACGAATATTTATTGCACTCGCCCACCTTAACAACTCAAAAGTGAACACAAGTAGTCGGTTTTCAAGAAACCAAAGAAGATTCTGATCATATTGTTCATCAGGATGCCTGAAATGTCACCATCGCCATCATCATCGTTGTCCACTGCAGACTTTCTGCACTATCTATTCTTCTCATTTCCAGAATGGCGCATGTAGATTTAACGGTATCAGAAGAAGAGCGGATGACATTTAATGTGGAAAATAGGCCCGTATGGCCACGTGTACCTACGTCTTGCCCTGTTATAGTGTGTGGGGAACGGAAATACAATAAATTCAAAGACTTCTTGATACACTGGAAGCAGACTCATGAACAGAAAAACTGTGTACATGTGTGCTCTTGTGGTAAAAAGTTTGCTACGATGAAACATCTAAAAGCACATCTTAAAGTTTGTCCCGGTCATAAAGCCGTAGCGGATCAGATCGTCAACAATATCAACTATGTTAACCCTGGCGAGGTACTTCCGTATCAGTTAGGAAACCGTGAAGACAGAAGTAACATGAAAGATCTTCAGCGGCACCTAGCCAGTGAAAGGAGAAGAGCGGAAGCCAACAAATTCAAAGAAGCCAGGGAATTATTATATACAAAATCCGAGACAAATATATGCAGGGACGAGAGAGTCGTGGCAAGACATGGGAAACTGTTCAAAGATATAAATTTGTGGGATGGACCCAAGCGTAGCAAGCGGATCAAATTTGAACAGCAATGAAACTGAACCCAGTGATGTGATTTCAGATATAAAGAAAGTGCTCAATTAAAAATATAAAACGCAAATTTATATTGATATGGATTCATTTATGGATATTGCAGAGAAAATATATTTTATTCTGAATGAATAAAATATATTTGTTTAACAGGGGAGGAGTGTGGTAGAGTGCATTTTTCTCCATTCGTGTCATTTTCGATACATTTGGATCTGATGCGGGTGGATAACTCTCTGCTGGGTATCCTCCCTTTGGCAAACGTTTATACCTACATGTCAGACAAGTATGTTTATTGTTCTCATTATTTGTAGGTATTTTCATTGGATTTATTATCTACTTGCAATATTTATAAATGAATATTTACCAAATAAATTATATCTTTTGAATCGTATGCAATGTGCCAGTAGAAAGGAAATATATCGTTCTGTTGTTCCCACCTATATAGAATATTATTATAGGAATTATAAATTCCTCTGCCATATAACTTTGGACGGTTCACTTGTAAATGTGAAATATATCAAATTAATCTTGAATCCAACAGAGGTTCAATTAAGGTGGGCACACACATATTTGAAAGTCACACCATCTTGAACCCGACTGAGGTTCATACCCCCGCAGAATTACTTTGAAATGAAATATTAAAGCTTAGGCTTATTTGATATATTTTCGTATTCATTAAATGTTGAAATAGTACTTTATCATTTCTCAGTCCTGACCCCGTATCACCACATCCAGAGAAACGAACCTGGGATCATAATGGCAGCTGTCCTGTCCACATGTCCGTCTGTCTGAGAGGCAAATTCTTTTCCTGAGTTAGACTGGGACAGAGCAGCTGACTTTTCATCCAACAAAATCACAACGCGAATATATGAGCTGGTCGTCTGTCCGTCGTCCGTCGTCCGCCACCGCTTCAGCTAGCAAAACCTTGCTGAACTGGTGACGCGACTGTCTTACCAAGCCCGATCAGTCCGGCCTACTACATATCAATGAAGATGAATGTCACAAGCAGGTGGGATCTCTCTTTCGCATCTTCAACAAGAAAAACGATGGATCTCAGAATCAGAATCAGAATTGTTACTGGTGACACGTCAAATGACATTCATACACCAGGACCTGTGATGTGGGAAGTTAGTCCCTAGCTCTAACCAAAGAGGTAAATTTAGCTACACAATCACCAGCACCTTCAGCTGTCGAAATAATCGAATCGGGAAGGGCATTCCAATCTCTAATGGTTCTGGGGAAGAGCGACTCTTTATAAATGTCAGTTCTTGCGCTAAGGGTCTGAAACGCCAACGAATAGTGATTTCTACAGTGTCTAGCTGGGGGAACAAGGTCATCTGTTGGAATGCTGGCAGCACCCTTTAGACCTTTGTATAAAAGGATTAGCCTACTGTCTTTTCTCCTTTTCTTGAGAGACTCCCATTTTAATTTTCCAAGTATTCCAGTCATGCTCCCAGTTTCAAAACAGTAATTGCCTGTTACAAATCTAGCAGCTCTATTCTGAACTTTCTCAATTTCATCGTTAAGGACCACTTCACTGGGGTCCCAGATACAACTACCATATTCCAAGATTGGGCGAACAAGACCTTTATATGCTGCCTCTTTTACATCCTGAGGGCACTGGTGAAGATTTCGCCTCAGGAAACCAAGCGTTCTATTTGCCTTAGTACACATGTTGCTAATATGAGTATTCCCTCTCAAGTTGTGTGAGATTGACACTCCAAGGTATTTAATGGAGTCCACATTCACGAGGACCGTTCCCTCTAAGGTGTAAGAAGCCTCAACTTTATTAGATCTCTTCCTAGTTATCTGCATAATATTGCATTTAACTGGCTGAAATCTCATGCCCCATTTACGTGCCCAACATCCTAATCTATCTATGTCAGCCTGAAGTTTCAATGAGTCATCTGTATCTCTAATTTCCCGGTAACAAACACAGTCATCTGCGAACAGTCTTATTTCTGAGTCAATGTCAGTGGAAATATCATTGATGTACAGGGAGAACAAAAGTGGACCAAGAACGGTCCGTTGCGGGACTCCAGACAAAACTGGAGCCCACTCCGAAGATTCACCATTAACAACAACCCGCTGTTTTCTATAGCAAAGAAAGGAATCTATCCATCTGAGGGTCTTTCCCCCAATTCCATAACCAAATAACTTAGATTTAAGTAGTTCATGAGGAGGGGTGTCAAAAGCCTTCTCGAAGTCCAGAATAAATGTGTCCACCTGTCCCCCTTTGTCCAAGATTTTTGCCCAGTCATTAATAACTGTGCTTAGCTGAGTTTCACAACTGTGCCTTTTCCTAAATGCATGTTGTCTGTCTGACAAAAGTTTATGTTCGTCCAAGTGGGCCATGATGTTCGAGCAGACTATATGTTCCAGCAATTTACACAGAACACAAGTCAGAGACACAGGGCGATAATTACGGGCAAGAGACCTATCTCCTTTTTTGAAGAGTGGACAGATGTTTGCTAAGAGCCATTCTTTGGGGATTTCACCCGTATCAAGAGACTGTTGAAACAAGTGTGCAAAAACTGGACCCAACTCATTTGCTAGTTCCTTCAGGACTCTAGGATGAAACTCATCAGGTCCTAAGGCCTTACTGGGGTTTAAGCCTTGAAGTAATTTGTTCACTCCTGCAGCTGTCACAACAATATTATTCATGAATGGGGCCGATCTTCCAGTCAATGGAACCTCCGTGAACTCAGTTTTATTAAACACATCATTGAATTGACCAACTAGTTCCTCTGCCCTTTCAGAGTCTGATTCAGCAACCCCGTTCCCTCCTCTTTTATTAAGGGGCGGGATACCTTGTCTTTCTTTCTTCTGGCTATTAATATATCTGTAGAAGTCTCTGGGATTTGCCTTTACATCACCTACCAAGTTATTCACATACAAATCATGCCGATTTTTTTTTATATCAGTCTTGATTTCACGTCTCAAGTTTTCAAATTTTGTCCGCAGTTTACCACTTCCCGTCTTTTTTGCCTTTGCATGAATCTTATTCCTTCTGCGAATTTTCCTTCTTATCTCTGGAGTGATCCAGGGAATAGAAGATACAGACCTATTAGGTTTTGAGGGGATATGATTTTCGGCCGAAGTATGAATGAAAGAAGTTATCAAATCAAAATTCTCCTGTACAGACCGAGCATCTGAATGACCATTAAAGTAATTCTCCTTTGCAAATCTGAGTGCATCTTTCCTCATAGTTTCATAGTCACCTTTCTGATATGAGTACACCTTCCTCCGAGGTTTCTTTATTGGTGGGATGTGAATTTTTAAATATCCGGAGACAACATCGTGGTCACTTAGTTTATCTGGGGAATGAATGTCTTCGAATTGTCCTGGCAAAGCAATTTGTTCAAGACCATGATCGTTCATAATGTCAATTAATATTTGTCCTTCCGACTGACTCAGCATTGTGCCTTGTTTTGCTGAGCCTGTCGGGCCAAGCAATGTCTCTGAAGTTGAGGTCACCTAGAACATGTACAGCCGGGAGTTTTTTACCCTTATGCTGCAATTTAATGCAATCCAGTTGGTCTTTAAACAACTGGAAGTTTTCGATTGTACCATTTGGTGGTCGATACCAACTTGCTACGAAGTGGGAAGTTTTATTTGCAAAAACCTTAACCCAGACCGATTCGGTGTCATTTTCAAGTTCCATGAACGGCATGTGAGGGATGTCTCTATGAATGAGCAACATCACCCCACCGCCATGAGAGTTCCTATCTTTTCTGTACACACAGTACTGACAATTTTCAGGGAAAAGCTCAGATGTAGTAATTGAACTGTCAATCTTTGTTTCCTGAATAGCAACAATATGAGGTTGAGATGTATCGAGGAAAGCTAAAAGTTCAAGAATTTTCCCTCTAATTCCATTTATGTTTATACTGCAAAGTTTCAAACTTTTCACAAAATTTGACTTAGTTTCATGAGCAGTCGAAGATTTGCCTCTCTTATCCTCTGACAGAGGTTCAAACCTGTTTGGCTTACTCAGTTCTTCATATTCATCAAAGAAGGAGTCTGAAAGTTACAGACCTCACATTTTGGACAGGGAAATACACTGAAGTTCTCAGTTAACTTCTATCACACAACCTCAACCATTCAGAATCAGAATCAGAATCAGAATTATTACTGGTGACACGTCAAATGACATTTATACACAAGGACCTGTGATATTGGAAGTTAGTCCCTAGCTCTAACCAAAGAGGTAAATTTAGCTACACAATCCTCAGCACCTTCAGCCGTCGAAATAATCGAATCGGGAAGGTCATTCCAATCTCTAATGGTTCGGGGGAAGAAAGATTCTTTATAAATGTCCGTTCTTGCAGTAAGGGTCTGAAACGTCATTTTATGGTGCTTTCTGCAGTGCCTAGCTGGGAGAACAAGGTCATCTGCTGGGATGCTGGCAACACCCTTTAGACCTTTGTATAAGAGTATGAGCCTACTGTCTCTTCTCCTTTTCTTGAGAGACTCCCATCTTAATTTTCCTAGAATTCCAGTCATGCTCCCAGTTTCAAAGCAGTAATTTCCAGTTACAAATCTAGCAGCTCTATTCTGAACTTTTTCAATTTCTTCATTGAGGACTACTCCGCTTGGGTCCCAGATTTAACTACCATATTCCAAGATTGGGCGAACAAGTCCCCTGTATGCTGTCTCTTTCACATCCTGAGGACACTGATGAAGATTTCGCCTCAGGAAACCAAGTGTTCTATTCGCCTTTGTACACATGTTGCTAATGTGTGTATTCCATCTCAAATCGTGAGTGATTGTCACACCAAGGTACTTAATGGAATTCACAGTTTCGAGGAACGTTCCCTCTAGAGTGTAAGAAGCCTCAATTTTATAAGATCTCTTCCTAGTTATCTGCATTATATTGCATTTAACTGGCTGAAATCTCATGCTCCATTTTCGGGCCCAACATCCTAATCTATCTATGTCAGTCTGAAGTTTCAGTGAGTCATCTGTATCTCTAATTTCCCGGTAACAAACACAGTCGTCTGCGAAATGTCTTATTTCTGAGTCATTGTCAGCGGAGATATCATTGATGTACAGGGAGAACAATGGAGGACCAAGAACAGTCCCTTGCGGGACTCCAGACAAAACTGGCGCCCATACTGAAGATTCACCATTAACAACAACCCGCTGTTTTCTGCAGCAAAGGAAGGAATCTATCCATTTTAGAGTCTTTCCTCCAATTCCATAACCAAATAATTTGGATTTAAGTAGTTCATGCGGAGGGGTGTCAAAAGCCTTCTCGAAGTCCAGAATAAATTTGTCCACCTGCCCCCTTTGTCCAGGATTTTTGCCCAATCATTAATAACCGTGCTCAACTGAGTTTCGCAACTATGCCTTTTCCTAAATGCATTTTGTCTGTCTGACAAAAGTTTATGTTCATCCAAGTGGGCCATGATGTTTTGAGCAAACTATGTGTTCAAGCAATTTACATAGAACACAGGTCAGTGACACCGGGCGATAATTTCGAGCAAGATCCCTGTCCCCTTTTTTTAAAAGTGGACAGATGCTCGCTAGTAGCCATTCTTTGGGAATTTCACCCGTATCGAGAGATTGTTGGAAAAGATGAGCAGACACTGGACCTAACTCGTTTGCTAGTTCCTCCAGGACTCTAGGATGAAGCTCATCAGGCCCTATAGCTTTAGAAGTGTTCAAGCCTTTTAGTAACTTGATCACTCCTGCCGAGGATACAACAATATTTTCCATGAAAGGGGCCGATCTTTCAGTCAATGGAACCTCGTTGAACACAGTTTTATTAAATGCATCATTGAATTGACCAACCAATTCCTCTGCCCTTTCAGAGTCCGATTCAGCTACCCCGTTCCCTCCTCTTTTATTAAGGGGTGGGATACCTTGCCTATCTTTCTTCTGGTTATTAATATATCTGTAGAAGTCTCTTGGATGTGCCTTTACATCACCTACCAAGTTATTAACATACAGATCATGCTGATTTTGAAGTCATTTTTTATTTCTCGTCTCAAGTTTTAAAATTTTGCTCTGAGTTTACCACTTCCCAACTTTTTTGCCTTAGCATGAATCTTATTTCTCCTCCGAATTTTTCTTCTTATTTCTGGTGTGATCCAAGGAACTGAAGATACAGACCTGCTAGTTTTGGAGGGGATATGATTTTCGGACGAAGCTTGAATGAAAGACGTTATCAAATCAAAGTTCTCCTGGACAGACTGAGCGTCTGAATGACCATTAAAGTATTTCTCTCTTGCAAATTTTAGGACATCCTTCCTCATAGTTTCATAGTCACCCTTTTGATATAAGTACACCTTTCTACGAGGTTTCTTTATGGGTGGTATGAAGATTTTCAGAAATCCAGAGACAATATCATGATCACTTAGTTTGTCCGGGGATTGAATATCCCCAAACTGTCCTGGCAAAGTTGTAAGAATCAAATCCAAAGTGTTTCCATCTCGAGTAGGGAAGTCAACAACCTGTTCCAAGCCATGATCATTCATGATGTCAACCAACACCTGCCCCTCTGACGGACTCAGCATTGTGCCTTGTTTGCTGAGCCTGTCTGGCCAAACAACCTGTCTGAAGTTGAAGTCACCTAGGACATGTACTGCGGGAAGTTTTTTTTTACCCTTATTCTGAGACTTAATGCGATCAAGCTGATCTTCAAATAACTGGAAGTTTTCGACAGTGTCGTTAGGTGGTCGATACCAACTTGCAATAAAGTGGGAAGTTTTGTTTGCAAAAAACTTAACCCAAACAGATTCTGAATCGTTTTCCAGTTCCATGAATGGCATATGAGAGATGTCTCTGTGAACGAGCAACATCGCCCCGCCGCCATGAGTGTTTCTATCTTTTCTGTAGACACTGTATTCGCAAGTTTCAGGGAAAAGCTCCGAGGTCAAAATTGAACTGTCAATCTTTGTTTCCTGAATAGCCACAATATGTGGTTGGTGAGTATCCAGGAAAGCTAAAAGTTCAAGTATCTTTCCTCTTAAACCGTTAATGTTAATACTGCAAAGTTTCAAACCTTTTACAAAATTAGGCTTTCTCATGTCAGTAGTCGGAGATTTAACTCCTTTCTCCTTTGACAGAGGTTCAAATTTATTTCTTTCTTCCAGTTCTATAGGTTCGCTGAAGAACGAGTCAGAAAAGTTAAAAAAAACTCGCACTTCGGGCATATCCATGAACAACTCGAGTTTACCAGTTTGCCATACTCGACATCCGAAAGGAAAGCACAATCAGTGTGAATTCACATTTCACACTGGTCACATTGAACGGCCTTATGATCATTCAGAACATCACCGCTGCATAGACCACAGTCGGCTTTGCAATCTTTGCAATACCAAGTTCCAATTCCAATTTCAAGCTCTAGCAATTGGTTTTCATCCAATTCAGAACAAGAGGAATGAAAACGCTTTTCACAGTCCTCACATTCTACCCATTTCTGAGAGTCTTTGCAATATTTTTTGCACAGCCCACAACGAAACCTTGGACGGGGGTTAGTTTCAATGTCTCTGGTCAAGACGAATAAAATCACCAGATTTGTTCCACGTGAGGACTTGAAGTTGCGTAAGCCCTCCGAACATCGTTTGTTTCCTAGCTTTCTAGTTACAGCCAAGTACTGAGAAGTTTTATCGCAGTGTTGCTCTTTTGCAATCCTGCACTCCTGATTTCCATCATCCTGTTGCGTTCTGCTACTTACTTTCCAAACGGTGAACCAAAGAACCAATACCATGGGAAGCAGGGAGACCTTCATTTTCGTATACTGGACAACTTTGAGTCAAACAATAATACAAGATAAAGAGCTCTGCACATTCAATACTTGGTTACCAGCCGTCTGTTAGCTGTACGGACAGTCCACACTCGCTTACAAGCTGATAACACAAGGCTCTTCCGAATGAAAATAATTTTGAATCCGAGTTTTTAACAATCAGTGTACTGACAGCTTCAAAGGACTATTCAGCGCCCTGTACAAAATTTTATACAGCTCAACACACTCAAATATCTGACAACTCACAGGATCTTTAGAAAAATGAATTTGTTTAGCCTCCAAAGGATAATTCAATCTTGCGTTTACTCCACCCACTGGTGTGGTAATGGCGGGAAATTTTGTCAACAAAGTAAATTACTCTACAAATGAAAGAATTAATAATCTACGATAACCAGCAATAATATTTTGCTGGTTTGTTTGTCTAATATGAGTTAGACAAGAAACCAGAAACAATAAATAAGAAAAAAAACTTCTCTTTTTCTAGCTCCAAAAATTTTTTGTGATCCGCCAGGTCAGACGGAACACCGGGGCCTCCCGAGGTACAAAAATTAATGGTAATAGAATAGACATTTTCGAAAAGGAACTGTTTGACCCGATCTGTACTGCAATTAAGGCGAAATGCTCGAATCTGGTTTTAATTAATGAAAAAATAGCTTGTGCCCTGTCCAGGGATGACAAAGTATTGGCAGAAGATTGTAGTAGCGCTAAGCCAATCCGGAGTGAGATAGAACATGTAGGTAGTGGGGATTCTGTAAGAGAAATTGAACATAAGCAGATTTCAACATCAGAACTTGATAAAATCTCCCATGATCCAGACAATTCAAATGTGACCCGAATGACTATGGCGCTGTTGATGCACATATCTGCCCTTCTTGCGAAAAGCCCGCTGAGTTCCAGACAATAATCTGTGAAGAGTGCGGGAAATGGTTCCACTTTGAATGCACTGGACTTAACGCCCGGTCTGCCAACTTAATTCCGTCGGATGTGCCTTTCATTTGTCTAGTCTGCAATGACGGTATACTCTATGCCCCTACAGAACAATTAGAAAATACTCATAACACGTAAAAGGACTCCGTAATGTCTAGTGAAAATGCTGTACCGAAAGAATCACAATCTACATCAGCCATTGTAAATTCAAATTCTGAGACAAACTCTGATCAAAAAGATAATACCAGTGAATCTCAGGGAAAGAAGAGTAAGGTAAAAAAGACAAACTTAAGTAGTAAGAAGTCTATGAGTTCTGAAAATCAAGAGTCAATTCTGGCTCAAAAATATTATATATCAAGCTTAGAGGGGAAAGTGAATGATCTAGAAAACACAGTGTCACTTCTGAAGAAAATTTTAGATAAAAACTCTGATACCTCTTCAAGCATTATCCATCAGGGTGTTGGTGCAGGATGCAATAAGGGCTGTAGTGAAAGTTCTGGTGAAAGTGTATTTAGGGCAATGGAGAATAAACTCAGTTTAGTTGAAGCTCAGTTAATGAATAATATGAATATGCAGACACAGATGAACTTTCAAAATTACACGAATATCCAAAATCAGCTTGCTTTTCTAAACATGCAGACTCAACTATCAGTATCGCGATGTCAACTTCAAAGCAGCCAGAGACCTCATGATGGACATTATATCCCTAGTCAACCTGTGTCGATTATGAATCCAAATCCACATCCATATATGTTTATGCCCCCTACAAACATAAACTTTGGAGTGAGTCATCCCCAAACCGCTATACACCCACAACAACCTATGATGGTGCATACACCGATGCATATCCCGCCTATGCCTACAGTGGTGCCTGTGATGCACATGCCTCCCATGCAGCCAGGGATGCATAGACCACCACCCCCGCAGTATAGAACGTATAACAGTATTCCAGTGATCCAGCACCATCAATTTAGAGCAAACATGCCTCATCATGGAACCACTCAACAACGGAAGCAAGAAGCCCAGTCTCAGCCACCCAGTCAGTTTACTGAATCAGATAAGGCCATAGGCAACATCCCATCCTCTCAGCCAGGAGCCAGGAGCCATCCTTCCCTTAGTCAAGAACTAGTAACAATCCAAGTAGAGACCGAGCAGGTGACAATATCTGAAGAGGCAGAACCCGAGATAGTTACTCTGGATGAAAGCCGGGATGGAGAAAACCCTGTAGCCAGACAAACGGTGTCTGTCATGGAAGCCCTGTCTGTAGTGAAGTAGAAATTCCCCAACACAGTGTTACGCCTACTAGTCAGGATAATGCTATGGACTTGAATAAATCACCCCCACTGAAAACGGTGTACAGAAACATTTTTACCCATTCCAAGCCTGAAAGAAATGCCACCAGATGTGGAACAGCTAGCGAAAGTGGTGCTCGAAAGTCAGAACCGACTCTGAACATGGTGTCATGTAACATTGAGGGCACTGTGTCCAATAAATAAAAATAAAAAATGAGTTCCTTTAAGAGCAATGAAAACATTCATAAGAGGGAAGATGGGTCATACTACGTAGTTTCGGCTAATAAAGCCTCATCAGTGACCCTGTAATGATCCGGCAAAGAAAGCCAGAGGAAACATACTGCAATTTTGCGAATTTCGCATAGGCAGTCGATTCAAAGACTGATATAAATCAAAATGGGGTCCAAATAATTAAAAATCTGTCTAGAATATGAGTCTAAACCAATAATTTATTTCCGATTTCTCAGAATATTCACGCTGATCTAAGGACCAAAAGTAAAATATAAACTGCACTATGGTTGATGTACGGGGAGACGTTTTATGGCCGCCACACGGCACAACACCAGCTGCAGTGAAGGCAAATAAAAATCAAAAATGAGTTCCTTTAAGAGCAATGAAAACATTCATAAGAGGGAAGATGGGTCATACTACGTAGTTTCTACGTAAGCCTATCTTCAAAAATTATGTTTTGAAAATGACATTGTATGCATTCAGGAACACTGGCTTTGGGAATTTCAGAAGAACTGGTTAGGTGAAAATATTGAAAATTGTCAGTTTTTAGCTCGCTGTCACGACTCTAATGACAATCTGTCAAATTTCAACATCCCAAGGGGAAGGTCTGGCGTAGCCATCTTGTGGAAGAATTCCATTGCCGACAAGGTTTCAAAATCAGATGTCGGTAATGAACGTATTATGGCGGTGGAGCTGAATTTGGACACAAAATTATGTCTTATCAATGTATATAGCCCACAAACAAACTAGGGACCCAGTATGACTATAGAGAATGTCTGGACAATCTATATGACATTATTAGGAGATTTGAAAAGTAGAAGTAAAACAAAGATCAGGAATCGATACAATTAACTTACTCCACCCATCAAAGACACCAAAGTTCTATGTGGGGATCTGAACGGAACACATAGTTCTATGTGTGGATCTGAACGGAACTCTGCTCCAATACTAAAACAACAAACACGATATCATGCTCTGTCTCTGGTCGGGCCCATCGGAGTCTAACTGTTGGTTTTCTTTTGCTCCAGCATTTCAGTGGTTTCTTGCTGTCGAGTCCACACCGTGGTCTCACCTCTGTGGTTCTTTGATTTTTGTGTTCACGGAGATGTTGCACTGATGAGTTCGGAGGCCTTCATGCGGACTGAACAAATTATTTGTCTAAATCGTGACGGAAGTAAGGGCGAGGATTGTGGCCACGTAAAATCGATTTAAGCCCCCCAGTGGAAATCATTCCACTGACCGTTCCAAGGCGGTTCTTCTGTGGCGGTTTATTTATGGTGTTGTTTGTTACTTACTGTGTGTATCACTTGTGTCTTTTTATTTTAGATGGCCATATGGCCATTTTTGGGGAAAGTAACTGTCCTTATGGCCTTCCTTTGTTTAGGTTTCCATTATGGTCTGGTCGCTTCATGTTTGTGTTTCTTTCCCTTTGTTGTCTTTGAGGAGTAAGTTAATTGTATCGATTCCTGATCTTTGTTTTACTTCTACTTTACAGACTTTGTTCGTGATCTCTGCCTGTCTACAGGTAGTCACTACTCATATGAACCTACATTTTGCCACTTCAATGGAACAGTTACGTCACAAATAGATTACATTCTTACCTCCGATCCAGGGATCCTAAAAAGTTACACTGTTTACGACAGACAACCAGAAAATGTGTCTCCCCACGTACCAGTTGGAGCTCTTGAATAGCGCAGTTGGTAGAGTTCCGCTCCGGGGAACGGGACGTCATGGGTTCGATCCAAGGCCGCGACATACCAAAGTCGTTAAAAATGGTACTAGCTGCTCCTCGCTTGGCACTCAGATTTACGGGGTAGAGCTAGGACTGGTCAACCCAGTGTCAGGATAATGTGACTGGGTGTGGTATCATGTAATGTGTCTGGGACATGATACTTCAGTGAGGCAGCACTATAAAAGTGAGCATTGAGCTCCCTGTCGCAACCAGACACCGTCGTGATATGACTGAAAACTTGTTGAAAGCGACGTTAAACCCGAATTCACACACACACACATGAACTATATTGGTTTCATTGGGTGGCAGGGCTTGAGATGTCTTCTCAGTGTTGGGTAAAATTCCAACAAAATTGGATATTACATCTTCAAAATGACCTATATAGTGTTGACTGGGACATTAAATCTCAATTTAAACAAAAAGGGCATAAGAGGACCAGTCTGATCTGGATCCACACTGTTTGCAGTAATGACTTTAAAGTAACCAGCCAACACAAAGCAGAAGATAATTCTGAAGGGTTAAACAGAAACATCTTAATCACTCTTTGATATTGTACATTTATATAAAAACAACAAGGTTTTAGACCTGTCAAAATATCAACAGGCAGTTGCAGATAGACTATTATACATAGCTCTGTCACTGCTTGCATAATATGGTATGAATCAGTATGACTCAAAACAAACTGTGAAGTGACAAATATTGTTATGCCAGAAGGTATACATATTAAACTGTGCAGTGCCTCTTGCTCTTGTTGTATAATAGAAGTCACTTAGAGGTTAGGACCCAGGTGTTTGACCTAGTTATAAACAGAGCTGCAAACATGGGCTAGATAACTACTAGGCTCTTGAAAATAATATAGGTGGCATAAGGATCTGCGCTGCAGTATACAGAATCAGCACCAAAAATGTTTATTTTGTATGGAGTGGTGTAGATAAGGTGGGTATATGTTGATAGTTAAAGGATAATTTTCCTTATCAATAAAACATATGTTGTGGGTATTTATTAGAACCACCTTGCTCTTAATGAATATACACACACCATACATTTTTATCGAAAAATAAGGGAGACTTTAGCTAATGTAGCACTAAATACCCACCATATCTACAGCTCTATGAACTAAAGATTTGACTGATTGATTGTTTTGGGTTTAATGACACGTCAACCGTTTTGGGTCATTTTGTGTCCTCTCAGAGAAACGGAGAAAAGAGGTAGGAGAGATAGTAGAGGATATGAAAGTGAGGGACAGAGGAGAAGAGGCAAATGAATGGAAGGAAGTGTATATAGAAACAGAACAAATAACATTCCCCCCTCTACCCATACTTGCAGCAAGTACAGTAGGCCTTGTCCAACTGTGATCCAATATAAGTTGGACACAACAATGATGCAAGATACACTTATAGAGATTTAATTACAGTATTAATAAATGAATTCTGAGCCAAGGCACAGAAAAGAATCAAGCTGGCATATAGTATTGGCATGCCTAAATAGTGTTGACATGGATGTAAAGCTCAACACAAACAAATAAATTAACCCTTGCCCTGCTGAGCCTGGATACGCCTTATCTTTCAAACAATGTAGATTCCGATCAGATGGCTTCTTGGCTTCTAAAGAAGCCATCTGATCAAGATTTACACTTACATTCAGTTTGTGGATTTATAGGAATAAATTACATCATTTTTACCCAGTTTGTGCCGAAAACTTAGAATGGGATACTGACAACCCGGGATTGGCAAACAGTGAAGGCCCAGATCAGATGCTGCAGAACTTGACGTCTGTTCTTGGTATACATCGTTTGTAAAAGGTTCTGCCATTTTCCATATTAATTTTAAACATACTATATCTTGACACCCCTAAATTTTGAAAAGGACTCCTTCATTAAATAAGGAAGAAGATTCCATTTGAGACAAAATGGGTGAAGGTGGGACAGAAGTTCTACAGATGCTGTTCCTGAAACCTGCATCACTGCTGTTTAAAGGAAATGAGAAATCATTCTATAATCAATAAAATCTAAAAATTGTCAATTACCACACTCTGCTGGTGAGATTCGGAGGTTTATACACAGGGTAAAAAATACTCTGTAGGCAGGTAAACATGTGGAATCTTGTTTGTTTGATTTGAGGTTTAACGTCCCTGTCAACACAATTTATGTCATTTTGGAGACGTTGCTTCCAATTTTGTGGGACTTTTACCCGACATTGAGATGAAATGACATCTCAATCCCTGCCGCCCAATAAAACCAATAGGGTTTATGAGCATGGACGGGCCGACTCGCAGCAATTTTCCTGGGCAGGCTTAGACCTTCTAAGCGGATTACTACTGCTTATGTGTGGTTGGTATCAACTCAGCGTGGAAGCATCGTGCAGTCCATTCTATTTCTCCAAGCCCCAATGAGCGGGGGCGATAAACATGTGGAATCATCTGCTAGCGTAATGTGTGTGAGAAAATTCTGCTAATTAATCAGCTGCTTAGTCACATGGTGCGGTGACGTCAATCCTGACCATGTCCATGGACTAGAGCTACAGAAAACAAACCTAGGTGTATCAATTTGGCCAGGAAAAAAAAGAACAGAAAAAATGGAAGAAATGTGAGTGAGGTTGAAACTCCTTCCATTGTACTGACCATACACCGGTATATGTTTTAGTCTGTGCAGATGTGTCACTGATGACACTTTTCAGTTGGATGGGTCAAACACTCATGGCGCTGATGAGTCCCTTAGGCTAACCAATCAAATTACTTGGAGTGATTTATTCCTATAAATTCACCAGTTGAATGACAGTATGCTGAGCCAGTTCATATGGCTTTTGCGGAAGCCTGCATTTTTTGCAAAGGAAGGGGTGGATGGGTAAATATATACAAGAATTCCGCCGAAGGCTATGTCGCGCCTGTGGGGGGCACAAAGTCACCGAACCATGACATCTAGGCCAAGATCAAACATAGATGCTTGCATAAAAGGCTTGTACTAAGTATCATTAATGAAGTTCAAATAATGCTTGAGAAATGAACTTAACCATTAGGGTGAACACTAGGGTGGTGGCAATATTTTACAAAGTCAGTGAACCATAAAATGTAGGTCAAGGTCAATTATGGATGCTTGCATTGAAGTTGCCATCCCGAGATATAAGTTTGTACCAAGTATCATTAATGAAGCTCTTATGGTTCTTGAGAAATTAACTTGACCAGTAGGGTGAACGCTAGGGTGGTCGCAATATTTTACAAAGTCAGTGAACCATGAAATTTAGGTCATGGTCAAATACGGATGTTTGCATTGAAGTTGCCATCCACAGATTCAAGTTTGTACCAAATATCATTAAAGAAGCTCTTATAGTTCTTGAGAAATAAACTTTACCATTAGGGTGAACGCTAGGGTGGTCGCAATATTTTACAAAGTCAGTGAACCATGAAATGTAGGTCAAGGTGAACTATGGATGCTTGCACGTAAGTTGCCATCCCCAGACACAAGTTTGTACGAAGTATCATTAATGAAGCTCTTATAGTTCTTGAGACATAAACTTAAACATTAAGCTCTAATAGTTCTTGAGAAATGAACTTGACCATTAGGGTGACCGCTAGGGTGGTCGCAATATTTTACAAAGTCAGTGAACCATGAAATGTAGGTCAAGGTCAAATATGGATGCCTGCATGAAAGTTGTCATCCCCAGACACAAGTTTGTACCAAGTATCATTAATGAAGCTCTTATAGTTCTTGAGACATAAACTTGACCATTAGGGTCAACGCTAGGGTGGTCGCAATATTTTACAAAGTCAGTGAACCATGAAATGTAGGTCAAGGTCATATATGGATGCTTGCATGAAAGTTGTCATCCCCAGACACAAGCTTGTACCAAGTATCATTAATGAAGCTCTTACAGTTCTTGAGAAATAAACTTGACCATTAGGGTGAACGCTAGGGTGGTCGCAAATGTTGACGCCTTGACGAACGGACGAACGAACGGGCGGAAAACCGGGCGCCTATATCGCGCCATGCTAATAGCAGGCGCGACAAAAAATAACATGATTGCTGTCACAAGCATCTATAAAGTTATAAGGGATAATGATTTTATTATTATTATTATTATTATTATTATTATTATTATAATGTTTTCTTTTATTTTGGTTTCACGGCCCTTTCAAGATTATTTCACTTATTTCGAGCTGACTGTTAATCAGAGTAGCCGGAGAAAAACCACCTGACCTGTTGCAGAGCTTGGCTGGATAACGAATTTACATAAATAGTCAGACACCTCAACTCATTACCACTCTTGTTCTGAAATTCTTAAAAGTACAATTTACTGCAATCTTATACAGTGTTGAGGCTACAGATAAAGAGGAATAACGATAACAATTAAGCACAGATTTTTATTTTTGCATATGTTGTGGGTACTTGTTAGAATCGCTTCATTTGGGTGTTTCTAACAAGTACCCACAACATAATGTTTTTATGGAATATCTCAAACTTATCTTCAGTCTCTTTATCCTGTCATAAGACAGTATGTTGAGGTTGTAGAAATTTCATTATTCCATTTGTGTCGCACCTGCTTGAAAGCAAGGCACTATGTAAGTATAAGGTTTTGCCCATATGTCCATCAGTCCCACCATTAACATTTATGATCCTGTTCAAGTCATTTAGGTGGTCTGAATATAGGAACTTTATATTTTGAGGCCCATAGTCACTTGTTCTCAATTACATTACCTGTTTGTCTGTGTCACTGCGAGCTGCACACCTTTGTTTTGATTCACTGAATCAAAAAGAATATGCACTTTACTAGTTAATCGCTTAGATGTAAGCATGTGGTTAGGCATACTGACCACTTGCCTAATAAACCAAGTTTCATGGGTTCAGTCCCATGCTTCTCCACACTTGAGGCGTTTTTGATGACGAGAATCCACATCCTTTTAACACAGTGACTGAATTTAAGAAAAAAATTACAAAATCTCCACCTAAGTTCTTAAATGGTTCTGCTACATTGAACAAATAGCACATAGACAAAAATAAAAACATCATCAAAAGATAATACAACTTGACTCAGGTGAGCGAATTAGGTCCATCATGGACCTCTTGTTTAATTTGTATGTGTATGTTGTTTGTATCTTAAAATGTACTTGCCATTAACCCTTATAGGGTATAACTGTGCAATAAATAATATTCAATTCTATTCTATTCTCGTTTATCTATGGACTCTGTAAAAGTCTTGATTGCTGATCTCAACAGGTGGTCTTTCTTTCTTTCTCTATATACTGCCATACGCCCTCGCGGGCATTCTCGGCAGGTGTATATTACATACACTCCAGTTTTGCAGGATGAAAGCCTACACAGTAATCATGTAATTATGGTAGGGTTCTTTAACCTGCACAGAGGATGGGGGGGGGGGGGGAGGGGGGGGGGGGGCTCCAGTTAACGTCCCGATCCGAAGGACGGTGCACTTTATGACATTCATCCCTGCAAACGATGCCAATGGAGCGTGTTCGGACACCGAAAGTTTATCGCCGCTGCCGGGAATCGAACCCGGGACCTCTAGCATCAGAGGCAAGTGCACTAACCACTGAGCTATCACGCAGGTCGACCACTTCCTCACACGTAACCCCATCAGTTCACAACGCTTCTGGTACAGTGTATAACACAAGTTTCTGGAAATGTTCTCAATATTCGTGATCGAACTACTTCTCTATACCCAAACTCCCTTGTGACAATGAAGATTCCTGGTGTATGAATGTCATTTGACGTGTCACCAGTAACAATTCATTCTGATTCTGAACTCCCCATCAGTGGTGACCTCTCGGTCTTGATGGACCTTCTGCTGGAATCCGGGTCAACTCGGCCCTGAGTCAAGTCGGCCGGGTCAACTCGGCCTGGTCAAGTCAGACCCTAATACAAATCTAGCCTGACGGACGTGTCCTTGATGAAATCATATGCTAAATACCTTATATAAAATATATTATCTGTGTTATCATTCCGTTTTGTAAGTTTTTAGGTACTTCTTATTCCATACATATTTTCCAGCAGACCTCGATGGCATGGTTGCATTGTCCCACTATATTATCATTTCTAATCAATTTGTGGACAGCAGGTTAATATAATTTAGAATAACTCCTGATAGACTTAAGATGTGGTGTGGTATTTATACTGGACTGGAAAACTACTCAAAGGACCAGAAACGAATGTTAGTCTTTGATGTGAATATATACATTTGGTGTGAAATAAATACTTTTTTGATCAATACAGCTTGAAAATGTGCATTTAAGTCCGATTCCCAAGTAATAATTTTCAGAAAATATAACTTTGGTCAAAGGCGAAAATGGACACACTGACTTCGATGCAATGTATTAACGTTGCGTCGACGTTGATACGACGTTGCATATTTGTTGTGTGAACGTTACATCAAATGTATATATGTTTTTATTGATTGTAAATACCAGGACAGCAAATGGACACATGACTTCTATGCAACGTAGCACTGACTTCGATGCAATGTATTAACGTTGCGTCGACGTTGATACGGCGTTGCATATTTGTTGTGTGCACGTTACATCAAATGTATATATGTTTTTAGTACACATAAACTATGTTATAATAAAAAATTGATTCAAACTTATATGGTCGTTTATTTGTCATGTTTTAAAAAACCTGTATTGCAAGTGCTCATTGTAAATGATACGAACCTAGCGTCGCCATCATAACGACAACACGCCTGTGCACATAAATGTATATGGAACAATTTCAGTCAGTTACGGCCCCCACATCCACCCCTACATAAAGGGCAGATTTTTTTTTTGTTTGGTCTGCTCAGAATATTGATTGTGGGTACTCCCCAGAACCGCCTCGTCAAAGAATATACCAAGCCATGGGCCATTGATTTGTTGCTAGATCATGTCATGCTTTAGAATCGGTAAAGTCAACATACAATGCCATATCGACGTCGGGCCGACGTCTGGTGTTGGCCGACGGCGATACGACATAATAACGTATCGCTGTCGGTCCGACGTTGTCCCGCTGTTTGATGCTGACTTGTCATCCGAACAAAATGCAAATGCTATAGACTCCTAGCATAGCCTACATTGGCCGTTTGGCTATAATGATATAGGTGGAGTTATGTTTGGTCCGTTTTTTTTTTATTGGAATGAAAGTGTGAGGTAAAAATAGTTTTGTATGCTGTAAAACTCTTCCAATTGTGCATAAGGAATAAAACATCGAAGAAAAAATGACCATAGCACTGAAAACCGGGTCCGATCCGGTCCGATCCGGTAATTGGGCCCGATCCGGTCCGATCCGGTGTTTGTATACACCGAATTAAAGGCGCTTCAAGGAGCCGATATTGGCATTGACAAACATTTCAATAACAATGATCTACTTTCATTTTCAAGGTGGGTGTCAACCGATTTTTTATGCCCCGCCAGGAAAGGGCATATAGCGTTGCCCCTGTCCATCCGTTCGTCCGTTAGGCCAAGAGGATAGCTAAGTTGGACATTTCTTTAGAATGTAGCAAAAAAAAAAAAAAAAAAAAAACAGTGGATCAGTTCTTTATCCGCCCCCGCCCATCAGGGCATGGAGAAATAGATTGGGCTACATGATGCTTCCACGCAGAGCTGATTTCAATAACAATGATCTACTTTCATTTCAGGTGGGTGTCAACGGTCGTTACTAAAACACGGAACGGAACGGAACGGAACGGAATAAAATAAGTTTAAAAATACTAAATTGCGGAACACTTTAGAGTTAGAATTTTCCGTTCCGTTCCGTCATTCCGTGTTTTAGTAACCAGCTTGCAATAGTACGCGATTATGTCAATAGCCGTTTCTTCAAAGGGACGTTACTTCGGATTTCCGGAAGGTAAACAATACGAGCGATAAAACAACCGATTTCTCGCGACGAAAAAGAGAGAGAGAAAAAAGGATGCTGCATCATGATTTTGGGAATTTTTAACCTTTGAATTGGGAAAAAAACATACTTTTGGCGATTGGGAACGGGTCCGTTTTCCGGACCCGGTTTTATAGGGAAAAAAAACACTGAGTTATTCTGCAATGTTGTTAGATGCAGTGAGTTGAGATATAAAATAGGAAGTGTCTCCTGACAACCGGTTGTCAGGAGCATTTTTGCTATATAAAATGCTCCTGACAACCGGTTGTCAGGAGCATTTTTACTATCAAAAATGCTCCTGACAACCAGCAATATTTTTCCAATATAAACCTATAATATTAGTTTTATTTTAGTTACCTATTTAGTATTTCATGGTTCTTGATACAATAAGTCATGTTTAATGCTTTTTTGTCATTTTTTTCGTATTCAAATGAACTTAATTGAAGTTAATTCATGTAATTTTTATTCAGATTTTTTAAGTCACCAGAGCCAAAGGCTCTGTGGGAGCTTATATGATAGGCAGCTGTCCCTCGTCGTCTGAAATATGTCGTCAACTGGCGTCAACACTTTCAAATGACATCTCTACTGAAGCCCCTAAGCCAATTTGACCCAAATTTTATCTGTAACATCCTCGAACTGGGGGATTGAAAGTTTATGTTTTAAGCTCACCGTCACATAGAGACAAGTGAGCTTTTGGGATCACCTTTTGTCCGTGCATCCGTCCGTGCGTAAACACATCTCCTCCTAAACCCCTGATCTGATTTTGACCAAACTTCACAGTAATGATCCTTAGGTGGTGCCCTTTCAAAGTTGTTCAAATGGTTCTGGTCCGTTGCACATCTAGGTCACAGGAACCAAAAATAGATTTTTTTCACCGAAAACTTAAAAAAAATATTCTTCTCTGAAACCACAAGGCCCAGGTCTTTGATATTTGGTATGAAGCTTCAACAAGTGGACCCAAGAATGTTCAAATTATAGTGCTGGGGCCAAAAATGCCCCTGCCCTGGGGCCCTTTGGTTTTACATGGGCTTATATAGGGAAAATCTTTAAAAATCTTCTTCTCTGAAACCCCAAGGCCCAGGTCTTTGATATTTGGTATGAAACTTCATCTTGTGGACCTCTACCAAGGTTGTTCAAATTATTTCCCTGGGGCCGGAAATGCCCCCGCTCCGGGGCCAATTGGTTTTACACAGACTTGTATATATATATAGGGAAAATCTTGAAAAATCTTCTCTGAAACCACAAGGCCTAGGTCTTTGATATTTGGTGTGAAATTTCATCAAGTGGACCTATATCAAGATTGTTCAAATTATAGCACTGAGGCCAAAAATGCCCCCACCCCGAGACCCTTTGGTTTTATATTGAGTTATATACGGACATCTTTAAAAATCTTCTTCCCTGAAATTGCAAGGCCCATGTCTTTAATATATGGAGCTTCATCTAGTGGACCGCTACTAAGATTGTTCAAATTATAGCCCTCGGGGCCACTAATGCCCCAGCCCCGGGACCTTTTGGTTTTACATAGACTAATATAGAGATAATCTTTGAAAATCAGTTTCTCTGAAACCACTAGGCCCAGGTCTTTGATATTTGGTGTGAAGCTTCATCTAGTGGACCTCTATCAAGATTGTTTAAATTATAACCCTGAGGTCAAAAATGCCCCCGCCTCAGGGCCATTTGGTTTAAATAGGCTTATGTAGGGAATATCTTTTAAAAAAAAAATCTTCTCTGAAACTGTAACCACCCCCCCCCCCCAGGTCTTTGATATTTGGTGTGTAGCTTCATCTAGTAGACCTTTGCCAAGATTGTTCAAATTATAGCCTTTGTTGATATTTGGTATGAAGCGCTTCATCTAGTGGACCTTTACCAAGATTGTTCAAATTATAGCCTTTGTTGATATTTGGTATGAAGCGCTTCATCTAGTGGACCTTTACCAAGATTGTTCAAATCATAGCCTTTGTTGATATTTGGTAAGAAGCGCTTCGTCTAGTGGACCTTTACCAAGATTGTTCAAATTATAGCCTTTGTTGATATTTGGTATGAAGCTTCACCTTTTTAGACCTCCCTCAACATTATGCGCATTATAGCCATGGGGACAAGAACGGCCCTCCCCGGGACCCACTTGTTGCTCTATGGATAAGGTTAGCGATCTGTTTATGAAAATCGGCTCATTAGTTTGGTTGCTATGGCAACTTATAGATTCCATAGACTTATAATGGGGAAAATTGAAAATGGCATTTACTGCCAAGCCTCTGCAGATATTTTGACAATACTTTCAAAAAAATGTTCCTTAGGCAATCTACTATCTGATCTATCTACTACCCTATAAACAGGGTATGACAATGATTTTAGGCCTACTGCTCATTTTTATTGGTTGATGAAAAATAAAATAGAAAAAAAATACTTCAAAAATCATCTGCTCAAAAACCATAAGCTCTAGGAGGCAGAGACTTTATGAAAATATTCACCATAATTATTTGCTTTCACAGATTTTTTTTTTTAATGAAATTCAGTCATTTAGATGGTTGCTATGGCAACTTAGATTTTCCGTAGACTTATAATGAGGAAAATTGAAAAATGACATTTACTGTCAAACCTTTTCTGATATTTTGCCAAACTTTCATAGAAATTTTTCCTTGAGTAAACTTCTCTCAGCCTTATGCTTTTATGTCAACTTGGGCGTCCCGAGGTTGTGCCAGGGCCATGTCTCACCCCCTCCACTTCATAAAATGCCATTTATCTCAGAAACCATTCAGATCCCCACCCCTTAACCATATATATTGATAATGAGAAGCACACAGTGACACCAACCTGGGGGTCCCCCGGGATGTGGCAGGGCCATGCCACACCCCCATCCACTTCATAAAAGGCGGAATATCCCAGAAACCTTACAGATCCCCACCCCTAAACCATATATATTCTTGTCCCTTATGATAAGTGGCATTCAGTAACACCAACCTAGGGGTCCCCCAGGATGTGCGGTGGCCATGCCCCGCGCCCCCCCCCCCCCCACTCCACTTCATAAAAGGCCCAATATTCCAGAAACTTTACCGGCCCCCACCCATAGGGGCTTGAAGAAATGAATGGGCTATATGATGCTTCTGCGCAGAGCTGAATCCGGCCCGCACACTAGTCATGCTAGTACTGGTAAACCCCTTAGAGGATCTAAGCCTGTCCAGGAACTGCGGTGCGAGGCGGAGCCTCCAGGCTAATAAACGCTATTGGTTTCATTGGGTGACAGGGCTTGAGATGTCATTTCATCTGTGTTGGGTAAAAGTCCCACAAAATTGGAAGCAACGTCTCCAAAATGACCTTTACAGTGTTGACGGGGACGTTAAACCCCAAATCAAACAAACTAGAAACCTTACAGATCCCCACCCCTAAACCATATTTATTCTTGTTCTTTATGATAAGACACATTCAGAAACACCAACCTAGGGGTCACCCAGGGCGTGCCGGGGCCATGCGGCACCCTTCAACTTCACCAAAGACCATATACCTGAGAAACTGTTTAGAGCCCCAACCCTAAACCATATATATTCTTGTTCTTAATTATAAGACCCAATCAGTGACATCAGCATGCCGCCCTGGGGGTGCCAGGGGCCATGCCCCACCGCTTAACTTCATTAAAAGCAATATATCTCAGAAACCGTTCAGATCCCCACCCCTTAACCATATATATTGTCTAAAAGGGAATTGATGACATGTTTTTTCCATAGCACTCAAGTGAAATTGACCCTATATTTAGTTGGTATTTATTTTCAGTATTAAATAAAACATTAAATTCTGCAAGTACCATATGTTTTTTCTCTTTAATTTTCAGTCCAATAGTTATGTTAAAATATCAGAGAAGACAAAAAATATTAAACATGTATCAAGAAACTAAAAATACTGTGTTACGTAACCAAAAAAATGCTAATATAGCAGGTTTTTATTGATCAAAATATTGCTGGTTGTCAGGAGCATTTTGGATAGCAAAATGCTCCTGACAACCGGTTGTCAGGAGCATTTTACATAGCAAAAATGCTCCTGACAACCGGTTGTCAGGAGACGCAGCCTATAAAA